>JBAHVQ010000198.1:517219-527560 GCA_036872915.1 Nanipora kamurai
CATTCCTTTGGACGTGTTCCTACTATTCTTATTCTGGGATATGGAAACGAAATTCTATATGTTTTGACTAGATCTTCAGCCTCAAAACAATGTAAAGAGAATACAATTCCATTCATACTTTAACAAAAATAGGTCCCAAAAGATTGAGCCCTAAGAAATATGTAAATTTTGAACAACAGGTAACATCTTCAATATTAGCAGCCAATTTGTATCAGGCCCTTATGTTGTCTTGTTTATCATATCACTTAATAGGGTATCTTAACAACAGGTACGGAGTGCTTATTTGAATGCTGCAGTGATCATTATCACCTGATGTCGTTGCTATAAACACAAGAATGCAATCCATTGTACAAAAAGACAATGCTCATTGTTAAAGTACTCTCATGAATCAGTCTCTTCATCAAAAATCCTTGCATCCTGCTCATTTATTTGAATAGCAAACTAAAATGAACATTTGCATGTGAAATGGTAATGTATTTCCAAGTATAGTAAGCATGAATTTATGATTAGTCGCAAGCCTGATGATGTTATGGCATGCGTGGATCCAAATGAGCATGATTAAGCACCTTATACTGAATACACTGACATTGGGTCAAAATTAAATTTTTAGGAAAGCTTTTTTGGAATGGTAGGTCATCAACTTGAAAGTCTGAAACTGAAACCTAGTAAGGTATGTCATTATGAAATAAAATACCAGTAGAATAGATTGCCAGAGTAATAAAAAATTATTCAATCTGACAGTGTTAAGAACTGCTGCTTTTCATTCATTTTTTCAACCACAGCCAAAAACAGTTATAATGATAGAGGTTACAATAACTTTGTAACATTGATAAGTTCAGGACTGAGCCATCAAACTGTTTGATACCCCATTGTGGAACCATTACCACACCATCACATGTGTCAGCAAGCAGGCTGCTCAACCAGATATTTTCCAGCTTCTTACAACTTCTCCTTTGATCAAAGCTAATTGAGTGTGGCCTGAAATATCTTTCTACCCACACCTGTTAGATTCCTGAACCATGTCTCTCCATACCTCAGATTCAATGTCTTATGTTGTAGTCTTTGAATTTCAGGTGATAGTTCATGGTGAACAGTACTTGGAACTCTACCGTCCTTTATCACCAAATGCCACCCTCAGAAGCACACCAACTGTAGTTGATGTGCTGGGCAAGGACAAAGGAGCTTTAATCATAATCAATGTCACTACCTCTGATGACAAAGGTACATCCTAATTGAGTGACTTAAATTGAAACTGGGTCTTTCATGCTAAACACTTTGATAACATTCTTGAAACTGTAAGGATAGCATGCCTGATGTAATGTTAGCTTTATTCAGTTTGCTTCAAGGCAGATTCTGTAACATTTCTTGGAATTTGGGCAAAAGCTTTGAATCTTGATCAACAAATGTGCATAACTGAACCAAGCAAAGTTTTTTGTTCATTTTGTTACTGTTTTCTATGGGTATTATATTTTAACTGAAATTGTTACTAGTAAAGAATAATTCAAAACTGTAACGTGCAGTACGTCCTTATCTGATAGGATCTGAATCTCCAAAATACTAATCCAAATCTGATTGGATTGTTTTCGAACCTTTAATAAGCATCCTATGTACAGATTATTTAATTGGCCCCAATTACTCATAGCATGATTACGTACACATATTATTTTAGTATATCAGGGGTAAGTTGAAATATCAGCATTTTTTGCAAATGCTTGAATATATGTGTACACTGATGGTACATGACATGGCAGAATAACCAGTGCTGTGGGTAACTAGTTACAAATAATTGTTACATTTTCAAATAACTGTAATGATCAACAGTTACTTTTTGTTTAAAAGGTTACTGTCACTAGTTACAAAAATACCAGTTCCTTTAAGAACTTACAAATGAATCAAATGAATTGTGTAGGTTATGTTCTCAAGTGTAGACCCACTCTCAAGTCCCTACCCATACTCCTTGTTTAATGATCTCAACTTCTTACTCATTGTCCTATTAGCGCATCCGGAAAAATAGTGGTCCCCGTTGTTATATGACGTTCTAGTTACTGACGGGTATCCAGTGTTTCGGCCATTTATTTGGCAGAAACAAATGGTGTAACTTCGGAACTAGTTGTAAAGTTAAGAAAGTAACTTTGTAACTGGTCCCATTTATTCAGCTTTAACTTCTACCAGTCATTACTGTTGTTGCATTTTTTTCTAATATAACTTTTACTATAACTAATTAAAAAAATAAGTTACTGTTACAGCTCTGACCACCAACTACGAAGCGTGCTTGGCCGTCTGTCGTCACCAACTTTACTGTTAAAAATTACCCAACGGATCCACCATGAGCGAGAGTAGCGTTAAGTAAGCTTTGAAATTTAAAGCTTAATTTCAGGTGTCATTTGAAAATGGTCGAGTTTTCACTGGATGAGTATTTTAGAGAATTACTTTAATTCACCTCCCGCCCAAGCGTCGTCTTTAAAATACGGACATTAGTGCGTAGTTATTATATGGTTTCGTTCCTGTAGGTCCAGTCTGCTTCAACCAGTTTGTTGCATTTGCTGTCGGCAGTGGAGGATTTGGAGGGAAACGTCACTCGGACCATCTCAAACCTTTGGTTGCCACGCCAACCAAAGCCCCGGATGTAACAGAAGTGGAGAAAACAACGACTAATCAGGCAGCACTTTATCGACTGACAGGAGATCTGAACCCGTTGCATATCGATCCAAATTTTGCTGCAATGGGAGGTAATGCTCTCAACGTTGCATTGCATGTCTTGTTTTTTGAACAAATAACCTGAGCTGCTGCCATAGCTAAGGTGAAATACAAAAAAAAAAAACGGCAAATTGAAAGCAATTTTGTTTTCTACGTTTTAACTAATATGTAGTGTTCTTCAGGAGTACTGCGAGAGCGAAGTAACCTATGTGTATATGACAAAAAACTGGAGACGTCAATGCGTGTTTAACGAATACATTTCTTTTTTCCGTAGTCTGTTTGGTTATAGATACACAAATGTCATCACAACGTTGCATGAACAAAATAATTGGACTCCTGTCTTTCAAAAATGCTAGATCCGCCCCTGTAAAATATGATTTTCGGCATGTAAAGTGAGAAATTGGTGTGCGGAAATCCAGGGAAAATTGCCGTTTTACGTGAAATTAGACTTAAATTCCCATGGTTTTGAGACGTTGAACACAACATATCTCTACGGATCTTGTTGAACTGCTGAAGATGCTACTAATAACCAAATTTGGGTCTTCACACAATCTTAATAGATCTCATTTACTTTTACGTTTGACAGTCCACCTGCTAATGAAAAACATCCGCGATTTTGCCAAGTGTTGTACCGTGTAAACTTGACTAAAGAGTGACGATTCCATGTTTTAGGTTTCAAGTACCCTATCCTACACGGGCTGTGTTCCTTCGGCCACGCCGTACGCCATGTCTTAAAACACTTCTGTGGTAACGATGTAACCAAGTTTAAGGCAGCAAAAGTTCGCTTTTCTAAACCAATACTGCCTGGGCAGACAATTCAAACAGACATGTGGAAAGATCAGAATCGCGTGTTACTTCAGTGTAAGGTGGTTGAAACTGGAAGCGTGATATTGACTGGTGCCTACGTTGAACTACATGGTGACGTTAGATCCCAATACCAAGTAAGACTTATCATAAGGTTACACTACATACACGACTTGAATAACTGCAAGCTAATTGTGTAAACTTCGGTCAATATGTCAAATCACGAATCATTGCGTATGTTCTGGAGTTTAGTTACTGGGAAATAAATTTACAAAATTTAACCAAATTTCTTTAGAAAAGTTTAATCTCTCCTAGTTCGTTGCTCATGACTAAAGTTGACAAAGTCAGCACGAGATCCCGATTTGAGGTTGTGGAGGCCTATGGACAAAACGTTTTGTGGTTACTCTGTCGTCTCGTTAAGACATATCAATATTTTAAACGGTTTTTAAACGCAAAAATCGTGGTTTTCTTTTCCATACAAGATCTTAATCATAAAAAATTACAATGTCAATCGGTCTATAACTAATAATTTGAAGTTAGTAAATTTTAGGCAAAATGCAATATCCCAGTGCAAGTTGACAATGAAACTTGAGAGCCAAACATGGCTAGGCTGACGTATACGTTTTGTCGCTGCCAAGCGACTCATCAGAGACCTTTCTGATTTGTTCAACTCGTTGGACATCACGTCCAAAGTCTCGTTCAAACTAAAAATGTTGGTGGCAATCTCGCCTTATAACAACGAAAGGCTCGTTCTTCGAACTTTATGAAAGCTCAGAAAAGTTGCGAGTTCCCCAACGGGAATCGAACCCGCGTCTCCCGATTACCGGTACGGTTGTCTTACCACTAGACCGTGAGGGCCCTCATGGTCATTCTACTGTCTGGAGAAGAACCATACTGGATTTTATTTTTGTAGGGAGGAAGATGCCACTTTTGCGCGTTTTATGTATGAAAACATGAGTTTAATTTGTACTTTGGTATTGTCATCCAAAATTAATCACAAAAATTCCTACTTTTGTAGTACTTTTTTGTACGTTTTCCTTCTTTATTCCTACTTTTTTGCCCTAGAACCGTCAGAAAGCCAGTACATGAAAACGGCATTTTGAATGAAAATGTCTAACCACGCTGCGATTTGAAATGGGAAAAGAAAAAAATGTTATGTTTAAAATGTATTTTTTTATACATAGTCTGCTCAGTTGGGTCAAGCAATTGGATCTTCACTCCAAAGTGACGCCTTGTTCCAACTGATGGCCGATCGCGTATCATCCTACCCTGACTTGGTGAAAAAGATAAAGGCCTCATTCCTTTGGAGAATCACGTGCGATGGGAAAGTCAAATCTGAATGGACAACTGATTTTACGAAAGAGCCTGGGTCGGTGTTTCAAGGGAAGCCTTCCGCCAAGCCGAACTGCACCGTGACGATAGCAGACGAGGACTTCGTGAAGACAGCGATGGGGGAGACGAATCCTCAGAAACTGTTTATGCAAGGGAAAGTGAAGATAGCTGGGAACATCATGTTGGCACAGAAGCTGCAAACATTGTTGAAAGAGATTGATTTGAAGCAAGAAAGCAATAGACTTACGAAGGTAAGCCATCCAGTTTGCAGATCTCGGTTGTCGGTTGGGTTCAACGCCAGATTGGAGAAAGGTTAACGAAAGGTTGCCAAGGTTTACCTCAAAAAAGAGAGGTAAAATCCAAATATCTCTTTGCATGTGACGGTAGTTAAGCAACTGACCAATCACAATGAGGTGATAAGATTGATAGCTGACTGAAGAAACAGAAGCGGAGGCACAGAGAGGCGACTGTGTATGATTAAAATAAAGAAAGCGGAATGGAAGAAATTTTTTCGTTGAAAGAAGATCTGAATTTAGAGATAAGTAAGTTTCCTCCACGTAAAGCTGTAATTCGGAAGTAGATGAAGAGGGGGAAATAAAAGAGAAGTAAGATTGTTGGGGGAAATGTTATGTTGAGTTGGATGGGAGTGGGAGAGGGAATAAGTTGCAAGTTTCGGCGTCCACGGAACCTGTCCATTTCATATCGCCTAACCTAGTACTGAAGTTTCCTTTAAATAACGTTTTACAGTAGTGACTACTGGTAATGTTATGTTGCTTTTGAGATTTTTAACTCATTAAAGTCAGAGGTAATTGAAAAAATTAACAGAAAAATCTTGTTTAACTTTCGTTGGTGCACAACGAACTGTGACCTGCAACGCGTGCAAAAAAGCACTTTTCTAACCTAGTTTTTGACGTAGATTTCAAAAAACTAATTTTCGTCTCGAAATTCGAACAGCTGGATGGTGAAAGTTGCACGAGCTAATGTCATTTAAAGATAATTTTGATGGTTGTTTTTTGGTGAAATTTGTACTCGTAGGAGATGTCGAAAGCTCCCGAAGGCGTAAACACCGCCAGTCCCAAGCCAGATGAAAGCCTTAAAAGTCGTGCGGTTTTCGAAGATCTCAGTCATCGACTTGCCGCGATGCCAGATTTAGCGAAGCAGATCAAAGCATCGTACCTCTGGAACGTGACAAAGAATGGCAAAACCGCTGGTCAATGGTTGCTTGATTTCAAAACGGGAAGTGGAGCTATAACAGCTGCCTCGCCTTCCTCGAAAGCCGATTGTACCATAACGACGTCTGATGATGATCTTGTTCAGATCTTTTCTGGCAAAGCAAGTCCTCAACAGTTGTTCATGAAAGGGAAGCTTAGGGTTAAAGGTAACACAACGCTTTCTCAGAAACTGGGAGTGCTGTTGAGGGCGCAAGCGAAGCTGTGATCAGGTTAATTTGGTAGGATTATCTTTTGAGAATTATAATAGAACAGAACGTACAGGAAAGAAAATGCCAAGATAATTGATATTGATCCCGAACTGATTAATAATTCATGTCCAAAACACAAAGGAAGCCAAGACGGTGTTTGGACATCTGATGCTAATAAACGTAAAATGTTGACAACTTTTAGTTCTTGCGCTGCGAACGGGTTCGTTAACAGCCCCGCGTAGAACAAAATAACAAATGAGAGAACAATACAAAAACAAAAAGTGTACAAAGACAAAAGAAAAAAATCAGTAGCTCAAGAGTTAACCTGATTTTCTTTTAGCCCTTTTAATGACTAATGTAGTGAAAAGAGAAAACCTGAAAAAACAGAGGAAAAACTCTAGCAGCAGTGAAAGGTGGATTTGCTTGAATTGGTATATCTTTCACACGAAAGGTGTATTACCTCGGATATTCTTACTCCCCGAAGTTGGTTAAAAAATCTCGTTAAAAATCGCAGCATTGAGGGTCATCGTTAACCCTTCAACGCCTAGTGTCCAATATATAGTACACCCAGAACAAAAGAACAAATGAGAGAACAAAAGAACAAACGAGAGAACAAAAGAACAAACGAGAGAACAAAGCAAAAACAATAAGGAAACGAAAAACAAGAGAGAAAAAATATGGCGTTAAAGTGTTAAACGAAATGCAGACCCATCTTTAACTCTGTTTGGGCGATCTGAAATTAATCGAGGTCAGTCCACTGGTAGTAGGTGGTCTTGAACTGATCCTTGATAGACTAAAACTGTCCGCTTTTAGTGTAAACGCCGACCTGGCTAGAAACAGCGTAAAATGGGTATTAGCGAAAGACTTTCGTTAATTTGACTTTTGTTTGGCCTACTCTAGCTCAAACTTTACAATTCTGTATTTCTCACAGAAATAGGTGGAACATGGTTTGACGACGAATAACGATCGACGTAATCAGCTCACTAGTTTCAGATTTACCTGAAAGTAGGCTTGACTTTGACCCGCGATCAAAGTGAAAGGTTCCTGAGTGAAAGGCTCCATAAAATATCTCGAGGAACAAAGATGACACTTGTCTCTTGAAAACTGAAGTTTTGTGTCCTTAAGTTTTCTTTCTTCTCTCAAAACAATAAATAATTTGGAATATGCTTTCGGTTTTTCATCGTCAAATATTAGCATGATTACTTTTAGAGACAATTTGATTTGACAAACGAAATTACAAGACACATTCATAATAAACTGGTGTCGTATTTGTAGTAATTGGCGTGGCAGTAGCGTGAACCTTTCCCGAGCTGACTTTTCTTCAACTGATCATCTTCACCCACAAGCTGTTACACTGGGTCATTGTATACTGACGTAAAAACGAAAAAGGTTGTTCTCATACCCTCATAAGGAGGAATTTCAAGTTTTCAGAAGGGAATGCTTTCTGCGAGCATTCATAGAATAATCGGGGAAAATAAAGAAAAACTCTGTTATATTCTTTGAAAAATGCGAGTGTGCGTACGCCGTGTGAGCCTAATCACTCAAAAATCAATCGTCTACACTCCAACAGAACTACTGAATACTGACTACTAATGACATAGAATAACACAAGTTAGTAGAAACTAATTAGTAACCACACGCAATGTGATTCGCTTAGTGGCCTGTGATGTTATAATTTAACTCGGCTGACGTATCTGTGGTGGTTCCTGGACTTCATTCCTTGTATGTAGTAAAATTTATGTACTTTTTACTACAACCGGCATCTTACTTGAATTGTCGCTTTTTATGCCGAAAATAAGATGAACTGTTTGTCCTTCGATATTTTTTATTGGCTCAGATAGTCTCCTCTGGTACATGGCCAGAACAGTAAGCATGGTCTCGGTTGTAATCGGTTAAAATCCATATTTACCGCGCCGCATGACGGCTAGGTAAGTGTTCACGAATAAAATCTATGAATGATTAAGAAATATGTTGATTATGGTAACATACAAAGTTCAGTTAAATTCAAGTCGATTTTAGTTTATCTAACTCAGAGTCGACAACAGCTGCTGCCCATCTGTACGGTGTAGGCTTTTTAGTGGATGAAGAAACTGTGTAGCAGATAAGGAAAGGAGCTTCTCCCTTCATTGTAATCGTCTTATGTTAACTTGCATATTGATTTGTTTTTTTTACTGGCTATTCGTTTTTTAATTATTCAAGAACGAGCTCGAAGCAAAACTAAAAGAGTTTCGGGAACGCCACCTGTTACTTTTGAGGTTAGAAATTATAATACGAAATCGTGACGCTTATTGTAAAATCTGTAACCACGAGCAACCGTTAACGGTGAACCAAAATATACAGTATTGCCCGAGTCCCACTGAATTGCAGAGAAGCATTTTACATCTTGCGGGAGTATTTCACTCCAGTAACAGAACAGGGAACTTACATCTTCGTATCTCGTTCTGCAAAGTACATCTAAAACGACGGCGGCCCAGATTCGCTGGGGAATTATTATGGCCTCCTCAAAAGACGAACAACTTCAGGCTTGCTCCGACTGGTTTTCGTTTCACTTGAGCCACGTGCAAGATCTCGAGTTAGGTGAGGCAGAATCTTTATGGCACGAGTGCGGAAAGTGTCAAGCCGTCTTCGAGAGCTTGAACTACACAAGTCGTGAGGGAGAATTTGGGTTAATGACGCGTGAAGTTCTCGAAAATATAGTTAAGGTAAGCAACTGTAAGAACTGGTTTTACCCTGTAAGTTTTACCCGAAAAATCTTTTCAGCAGATAAAGCAGTAACCCGTAAAAATCAACTTATTTATCTTGTAAACGTTCCGAAACGGTTAAATCTGAACTGCTTCTGCTCTTAACGCATTGCTAACTGGTCACTCCTTGACTAGTAAATTCCGTCAGACTTTGGTCAGAATAAAATACTAATTGGTCGCCACCGTCACTACCACACCCAGGATTTGTGAAAATGTTGGGCCCATACTGAGAGTCGAACAAAGTCTCAAGACGGCTGTTGGTACCTCTGGTGAAATGTTATGTTTGCCAGAGGATTGGCTGAGGCAGCGTGAGCGTAACATTTAACATGAAAATTGACAAATGAAGTGTCGATGGAAGTGTTTTTCGTTCCTTTATCATCGGTATTATCATTATTGTTATTATCATCTCATCGTTATTATTGTCATTGTTGTTGTCGTTGTTTTTATTATTATTATTATTATTATTATTATTATTATTATTATTATTATTATTATTATTATTATTATTATTATTATTATTCTATAGTGAGTTATCCCGTGAGTTTCCTAAAATTAAGATTAACGAGCAGCGGCATTTTTGGCAGCTAGAAGGGAGCCCCATTGGGAACCATCGCCTTCGTCCACCAATAGCGCATACTCGGTGGTAAACTCCTTTAATTCTTTATCTTTCTACGACTACTTGTTATTAGTACCAGACCGCCGAAACTATCGAACATTTAATCTCTTGACACATTTTAAGAAATCGAAAATCAGAATAGTGTTACTAATAATTATCTTTTTCACTTATTTCCAAACTCGACTGACAGGAAGTACATCTGCAGTCAATTTCAATGAAGATCTCTGAACCTTTCAGACATAAAAACATTAGCAACAAGTGGTAATTACAGTATCAACCATAAATGAGTACACCTGCCACTAAAAACAAGGCAATTCGGCGTAGCGCTATTTCTACAGTGAAATTCGAATGATACACGTACCAGAAATGAGTTTTTATCATTTATTTATGCTGAGCTATAAGTATTTTTATAGGAACATACAGAATTATATTACCCTTTCCAAAATTTAGCACACCCAAAATGTCATTCAATTAGACAATTGTAAATCATTAATATTTAGTGTGTCCGCCGCCATTTGTTACGACAGAAGCAACTCTCTTAGGCATTGAATACACAAAGTTGGAACGAACGGTCGACTCGATTGCGTGCCACTCTTCCTCAATGATATTCTTCAATTGCATAATATTGGAAGGTCCACTTTTTCAACCTTTCTGTTCAAAACGCCCCAAAGATGCTCTATTGGGTTTAGATCTGGTGACATGCTTGGCCATTGGAGTACTTTAACCTTCCG
>JBAHVQ010000198.1:534985-548307 GCA_036872915.1 Nanipora kamurai
ATAAGATAAATATCATTATTGTGTCTGGCCCGATATCAGGGTTTCCTTAATACCTTTATTCAACTTAGACGTGTGGTGGGAGTTCGTACAAATTGACGCCTCTATACTATATGTTTGACAAGTTTGACAATAACTTTGAAATAAAGTCGAAACATTACCGTGATAAACTTCGTCTTGTTTCAAAGCTCAAATATTCGGTTTACAAGATGTTGTTTTCATATTGCTCCCGCTTGGGTAGCACGAATGACGAACCAGCGACTTAGCTCACCATCTGAGTGTTGGTAACTCAATGGTTAGAGCGTCTCACCGGTCATCAGAAGGTTGCGGGTTCGATTCCCATCTGGAGTTCAAAAATCGTTTTCTGAGATAACGAGGTTGACGATCGTTCACTTGTCTGATATAAACCATGCTCCCACAGGAACTAAAGTGGTGTTCACCATTCAGTAAGGTGGTGTTTGTCGGAGTGTGTTTCTAGCTCCATTTGCTACAATTGTCGGCTGGTAATGGTGAAACAACAAACTGTCGAATGTCAGGAATACTACACGTTTGGTTTGTTTATCGCGACAGCATACTACAGTGGATGAACGATAGATCTAAGAATGTTGGTTCCAGGTAAATGCTTTAAAACAGCGTCGTCTTAACTGCCCATAATTATCGTTTGTTTCGCTGACTGGGGCACGGTACTCCTAGAATATTCCACACAATATTTAGATCTTTGCCCTGGTCCTGGTGCTGTCTTCGTTCTTTGGATTTTTCGACCACATTTTTAGTCAGTCTTCTTCCTCATTACTTCCTGATTTTCCGCCTGACTCCTCATGAGCGTGACTGAGGTTTTCCTTTTCGCTTTCGAGCTGTACATTTCGGAAATGACGCTGCCGTAAAGATGCCAAGCGATTCCTATTAAAACGACATTTAAGGACAACATTGCCGCTAGAATAAAGCATACTCGAACTTGCCAGTCGCTTAAACTCCACAAACGACCAGCATTGTCAAGGAAAGAGCCACAAAAGTCGCGTAGAAAGAACCAAACAGCGTCGATCTTTTCGGCCACCATCTTGAATTCACGCCAACTTAACCCGTACACGCAGGAAGTGTGACGTCCGCGCGTGCTACACCCTTGCATAGCAAGGAGAGCTAATATAAACATCACGTTCTCCAAATTTTATTTATTGAAAGTGTAATTGGTACCTCAGTTGGTAGTCATAAAGGTAAAGCTTTGTTTAATTATGCGATTGACAGATTTAAACAAACTTGGTTGTCTGAATTTCAGTTTATTCAATTCAAGGAATTAGTGGAGGGTAACCTGAATTGCCGAAGCCAGGCATCTAGCTAAAGAGTCAGTGACCAGAGAGGGAAACTTAAATTAACAAGGAGTATGGAAAATCAGCTCCATGCCCGGGATTTGGTGGGCGTTCAGGACTTCGTGCTTCTAGAAGACTTTAAGAGTCCACAGGCATTTATCGAGAATTTGCGTAAAAGATACCAAGCCGACTTGATCTACGTAAGTGGAGTCCTAAACAAATCGGGGCTAATTTACAAATAGTTCGTGTGTTTTCATAATCTTCTGAATAATGAACTTGACAGTTTACACTGTCATGTAAATTTAGTTCTGAAATGCCACAGCAGTCCTTCAATCAACTGGATATTTAGTAGAATTAAGGCGTGTTTGTAGAATTAAGTCAGAGTGTTTGAGTATGTAAATATACCGAACAAAGTCCGTGAAGGTCTACTTTGCGAATGCTTGCGAGATTATTGCCGGAAAAACAGTTTGTGACAACTGACTTTTCAAAGAAATTTTGTTTACAAATTGGTTATTAGTCTCTTAACTTTTGATTATCACAAATTATCACAAACGGAGCCACGCGTTTTTGAAATATGTATTAAATCCTACCATTCTGACACCGTTTATAGTGAGCTTTATCTATTACTTGAATTTGGTTTTAGAGTGGTGTTATAACCTTTGGGAAACCCCGTTGTGCTGGACTATTTTCATGCTAATTTTGAATTTCTTGTTTAACTCAGACTTATATAGGAAATGTTGTTATCTCTGTTAACCCCTACAAGAACTTGAAAGTCTACACCAATGAAACCATTGAGCAGTATAGAGGCGTCAATTTGTACGAACTCCCTCCACACGTGTAAGTTGAATAAAGGTTTTAAGGAAACCCTGATATCGGGCCAGACACAATAATGATATTTATCTTATGAAATGCGCACTGTGAAGAGAAATAAATTACGGGCGTGTCTCATGAATGAATAAACTGGCTAGAAAGGCGAAGCCGTTGTATTTAATGTGTGGGCGGATTTGAGGAAGCAGATACGTAACATCTCGGTTAGGTTTTTTAGGGGTTTCATTTTCGCTTAGTTTCCTGTCGATTGGTATAGTAATGATCGATAAATAGATTTTGAACGCAAATGAATCACTGCTACTTTCCGCATGAAATAGTCTTTTTTCGAAATTTAAACATTATTTATGAAAAATTACTCGCCGTGTTTATTCTACCTAAGCATTTATCACGTGAATCGAGGTGTGAACCTCATATTTAAAATACCGTATGTGTCTGACAGCTTGTTTGACTACTTAAGAATTTGCAGTCAGATATTCGATGCTGTACGTTCACGGTTTTTTATTTGGCAAAAAAGGCTCAAGCTCGATTTGTTGCTGGAGGGCAATATTAATTATCTTTCATTCAGTTATATCTTACTAATTTTTTTTTCTAACCAATATCCGTGGCTAACAGTTTGAAACGTTCATTGAAAGAAATACGTTAATTATAACAATGGCTTGTGCAAGGTATCCAAACATTATTTCTGAATACTGCAATCCATTATCCTATTGGTCCAGATGAGGTATAATACAAATTATGACCATAAAGTATCTTACTGCATTGACATCTGTTACAGTATGTGGAGACAAATAATTAATTTTGCATCTAGTGTTTTCACAAGTAAAATTATGATTTGAGGTTGTGACACTTAACAGATATTTTTCTTAACTAAAAGGCATTAAACGTACAGCTTGATATATTTTTTCATTGTTATGGTATTTTTTGGAATTCCAGAAATTTATTTTATGTCAGGCACTGTGATATTGTAAAATTATGTCAACCTCACAATTAATATATCGATGTGATAAAACAATATACTTATACTGCTGTCAGACACATTCCGCTTAGCAGTTTTTCCTTGGACCATTATTGAAAGAAGTGTCACTTTTCCCATCATTAAATATTTAGATCCCTGCAAAACTGAATGAAAAAAAAAAATCATTGATTTTTGAAGTTAATTCCTACCCACATACAGTTGGCTTAAGGCTTTATGAGAGTAAATGGTCATGCATAGACTCAAGATCTAAAAACAAAGATATTTACAACCTTCTCTATGGGTGTTTGATGTCTGGATATGGAGCACCAATTTGATATAATATACAGTATTGTTTTTGCATTGTAGTCTTTATCAGGTTAAACTATACCAGTGATTTTTTAACAATTTTTGGATCTCATGGTGAAAAAAATTAACCAATTCTAGCCCATCAACCCTTGATTTTGGTTTTTAAATCAAGACATCTTTAAATTATTAGGTACTAATATAACAAATGGATTTTTTCACTAAATAATTATCATAACAAATTTCTGCAAAGTAAAAATGTTTTCCCAAAGGAACAGTTGGCACATATGTCTGTGACAATATTGTAGTGAATTGTGATTGTGGGCTTGTGCTTGCTGGATTTGCTTAGACACACTGAAGTACATGAGATATTTTTAATTGTCCCTGCAATTATTTCTGAAATTTTACTTCCCAATTTTTGCAACTTATAGGCACATTTTGGTATATGTTTTATGTCACCATGGCACAAGATTTAGCCCTGCCCATGCTTAATTTTATATCTGAAACTGAAAAGATGATTCAGGGTACTGTGATACAAGATTTTAAGAGCTGACATGAATATTTCATCCCAATAGATGTGTAATAATTGTTAAGCCAACAATTACAGTAAAGCAAACTAAGCTTCCAGACTTAAACATTCTCCTCATGGTAAAATAATTGTTTGTATGAATTAATATTTTAAATCTATGAACTTAAAAATTTGCCTTATGTATTTCATGTATTTTAAACTAATGTAATGTTAAGACACTGAGTGTTGAAAATCAAAATTTAATTTTTTCAGTTATGCTATGTCAGATGCAGCTTATCACTCCATGAAAGAGGAACGACTTGACCAATGTGTGTTGATTTCAGGGGAATCAGGATCTGGAAAAACTGGTATTTTAACCTTCTATTGTCAAACTTGTTTGTTTAACGAGCAGTCTTTGCTTCATCATATTTCCAATTATAATAACAGTAACAATAATTATAACTTACTATAACTTACATTGGAGCAGAGCCTTAAAAAGTTGGAATAATGAAGATAAGTTCATCCTTATTACACTTTCCTCAGAAGCTGTTTTAATAGTGCTGTTACGGGCAGAACTAGGTCAGTCTAAAACCCTCCAGTTTTCTTTAGAACTGGTCCTCTTATTTATCTATGGTAGCAGCAACACCAGCCATTTTTCACTGTTTAATGATTATAAATGATCATGAACGTGAATGGGGTAGTAGTGTTTTTCTCCTGAATGTTTTGATCTGCAAACAATTAAAAAATAACTGTATTCAGGACTCTTTTCCCTGTTTAATTGTACAATGTTGGAACAAAGAATTTTAACAGTTTAAAAAACTGAAAGAGGGTAGAAACTTAACATGATCAAGTGTGTACATCATGACTTCATTGTAAAGTCTCCTAGGTATTATCGGTAACTTTAGTAAAGAAGCAAGCCTTGTCAAAGAAATATGGCAGTGATATAGTTAACCAGGTTTTGAAGTCTAGAGATTGATCATGAATAAATCGGACCTTTTTTCTTGTCTTAGAAGAAAATGAAATTCACATACCTGTATTACCCTGGCAAATAAGAATTGGATTGAATTTCACACTCTTGCCCATGTGTGAAACAATTTAGAGAAAGACTTCAAGCAGGTATAGGTACAGTGGCCACATCTACACCACCAGGGACGTACACATGAAACTGAATGTGGAATCCCCCCAATGCCCACTAGCTATGGGCCGGATATGTGCCGGATTAATTTCCCCCTTTACTTCATGTTGAGGAAATTAAAAGGCTACTTTACTGCAGATGAGAATTACAGTATTTCCCTTTTCCTGCAGTTGGGCTTATTTATTGGTGGGTTGCACTTATATTTTTGTAGAGGCATCCAAAAAAATTCTTCAATACTTGGCTGTGATAAGTCCGTATTCAACAGAAGTTGAGAGAGTGAAAGAAAAGCTTTTAAAATCCAATCCACTTTTAGAGGTATGAAAAGAATTTTTTTTAATAGTTACCTTGGGCATACCTTGAATTTTTCTAGAAGGGCGGGTGTTCATGTGGGGACTTTGTAAATTTTGTTTTCCAAAGGGGGCTCAACAGACCAGTTGGTTTGTTAAGCCAACATATGCCAGTAATATTTTCTTGACCCACCCTAGAAAATTGGTTTAATTTTGGTGGCCCACCTCTTACTTCATTTGTTAATGTAATTAATTCATTTGTTCAGTTATTTGTTTATTTATTTGTTTACTTATGCATGCTTTGGAAGAAATGTATTTCCTGTACTTGAATATTTCCTTGAATTGGATATTCATAGTGTTTTGCTAATTTTTATTAGTTTTAGTCTTCAACATATGTTAACATTTCGTATTTGTGGTTTTCAGGCATTTGGGAATGCTAAAACAAATCGGAATGATAATTCCAGCAGGTTTGGAAAGTACATGGACATACAGTTTGACTTTAAGGTAATCAAAGCAGTGACGTAGCCAGCCCGACAATTTAGTCCTGCTATGCAAATATTTTCATGTTCACTGACTGTAAAAACAATCAGTTTCTAAAGAAATGAATAATGATAATCATTTAAAATTTGCATAGCAGGACTAAATTGTGGGGCTGGCTATGCTACTGAATCAAAGATAAAAGTCTTCAGGAATTGTAATTCGTAATTGAAGTACCAAAATCTCAAGTTCTTGTTCACATATAAGCAAGGTATTTCAGATGTGACATAAAATTTTATGTAATGTATCATGCACAAGAAGGAGTGTTTGATCAGGGTATCCAAACACCAAAATGTTTGTTGAAAACCAAGGCAATAGCTGAAGTTTTTTACAAACTTTGAGGTGTTTGGATACCTGGTAAAACACAACGTTTGAGTGTCATATTGCATCTCAAAAGAATCCATATTTGAGAAGAAAATTGTGGTGAAAGTTTCCTTACTCTATGTAGTTCCTTCCTCAAATATCCAAACCACATCTTGGTAGTAATTTCCTTTGTGTTTTTCTCTTGAATTATAAATGAATTTGCAATTATTCTGTGGATTTTATCTCTGAATTATTAGTTTTATTTCAAGTAAACATGTTTCAACAATCGTGACATCTCACATAATTATGAATTCTTTAATGAGCTAAATTGTTCCAGATTTTTCGTGTCTGAAATAAAAATTTCATATCTGACAAAGGTTTGCCTACAATCCAACTAGATCTAGGTTTAATTTTATGACAAAGAGTTCTATCAAAAACATTCACAACTCCGTACAGTACATGGTCTGATTTTAGCTAATCATTCTTGGATTACTCATTAGGGCTCTCCTATTGGTGGCCACATTATCAACTACCTGCTGGAGAAATCTCGAGTTGTACACCAGAATAAAGGTAATACGACCATATGTATTTTTCCTTGATGATTGCTTAAACTTGCGTTCTTCATTGTGCAGTCGGCAAGTCGGATGAGGTTTGCCAAGCAGAGCACAATAACTAGCGAATGTTTGAGTACCTTTGACTACCTGTACATAAAATACTAATTCCAGAATGCTTAAATGAAACGCAATTAGTGTAGATCAAACTTGCGGTAAAGATCATTCAACGAAAGATAACCTCCATGCAAGTGTAAGATTTTCCCTGGCTCACATGAGTTTTCAATAAATGCGTGTCAATTGAGTAGGAGATTTTACGGGGTATTTCCATATATTGGTGGGTTTCAGTCAATCCCTTGAGATTAAGAAGATAATGGTTTCATGGCTGATGTGGTAGTCACATACAATAGCAACTACCTAATGAGATTCTTTCTTTAAAGTGTTCCCACGATCGTCTACTGAAAAATTTTCTCTTTTGTTTTTTGTTCTCTCTTTGTTGTTGCTTTGTTTTCTTATTTGTTCTTTTGTTCCTGGTGTCCGAAATATCCGACATTGGGCGTTAAAGAGTTAAAAACATAGAAGTTTTAGCGTGAAGTTTTAGCTCAAATGTGAAGAGCAAGTGAAGTGCTAGGCTTTCTACAAGTCCTTCCCTCTCTCTTTTTCGTGGTTTGCTTCTCCGCTGGGAAGGACTTGTCCCACTTGCAACACGCCAAATCTACCGGTGGATTTTTGGACCGGGATGTAATTGGGGTTGTGTCATCAATCTGGCCAATAAGGAGCACATATTCAAACAACCTTATTGCGATAATGTGACTTATGCTAATCACGTTTGCTATTTGGAATTGCTAATTATATTTAGATTCCTGCAAGTGAAACAAGTCGACCGCTCGAGTCTTCTTAGCTCGCGGCTCGCCTCACGGCTTCGCCTCTCGTGCCCGACAGCGGCGACACGATAGTGGTCAACTTGTGGCAAGTGTAGCGCGGAGAGTGAGGTCTTTACATCTGAATAAAAACCGAACCCACAGTTTTTTATGTGCTCGTCTGACCATATTCTTTTGTTTTCGGGAAGGTTTTTGAATTTACATTATAAACTGAAATCGAATGCGAATTGATTAACAAATTCTTCTGTCGCACCAGGGAATTCATTCTTAACAATCTATTATAAACGTTATGGGTATTTTTGTATGGCATTCTTGTACATAAATAGTGCCCGTTTTAAAATTTATTTGGCTGGCTTCGCGTTCGGCAGTCAGGGACAGAGCATGTGAAGCCAAGAAGACCTGCTTAACGCACGTTCGTTTACCAAGGTGTCAGCGAACGGTGATGACGAGAGTGAAGGAGCAAACGAAGGAGCTAGCCAGGTAGTCGACAATGAAGGCATGGAAGAAAGGGTTCGACTATGGATTTCAGTAGCAACACGACACCAAAACACATGGGCTGTAAAGGTTTTTGAAGAATGGCGAACAAACAAGATAAAGAAGGAGTAAGGGAAGAGTCAGTTCGTATTTTCACCAAGCACCTTGAAGAAATGTCGACAGAGGAACTTCATGATTCAGTATCATTTTTCCTTTTGAGGTAAAGATGGTACAGACTATCCAGCCAGCATCTTGGCACAGCTTACTTTCTTAATTACAACTTTATCTAAACAGGTTTGGAAAGAATTATAAGTTCTTGAAGATTGATTGCTTTGAGAAATTATGTTCATCATTAGCTACCGTAATGAAGGAGCGTGCTGCCGCGGAAACTGAAGGGCTGTTTAGAAAAGTTGAAATGCTTTCTGTTGATGGAGACGACACTCCTTGGCTGAGAACGGAGAACAGCTGGAGGAGACGTTGGTTTACCTTTTCGGACTACAGTATGTGCTAAAAAGTCAAAAAGAACATGATCATCTTCAATACTTGAACTCGTAAATTGGTATAAATTTCTACTGTGAGGAAATAGATTTCTTGAGTACATAGTAGATGTGAGACTAACACCAGTGGTCTTGACAACAGGACGGCAAAAGCGAAAGTCACTTGGGCGTACGTAGATAAAACGAGAAACAAGGTTTGTTTGTATGAAAAATATTGTAACCTTTGGTAAGGAACATATATGGGATAGCTGATTTAGGAGAATAAACTCGGGTAGAGAATAACAACGTTAGATACATGTCACTCCAAGTGACGAACCATACCGGACAAATAGAGAAAACTCTATTTGAGTATTCTCTACTTGTCCCATATGGTTCGTCACTTGGAGTGACATATATCTAACACCATTCTCTACCCGAGTTCATTCTCCTACATCAGCTATTCTAAATCCAGGTAAGACTTAAATGTCCCGATATTGAAGAAACTAGTCTGTTTCGAATTATTATTATTATTCTCTAACCGAGGTCATTCTTCTGCTTAAGCTATTTGAAATCAGATAGAATTTAGATGTCCCGATATGGTATCTAGTATATGCTTCAGAATATCAATAGCCTAAGTAACATCATTTCACGAGCAGCTCCCAGCTTGACCTGTAGCTCAGTTGGTAGAGCGTCGGACCAGCAAACCGAAGGTCGCAGGTTCATATCCTAGCCGGGCCAAGTGGAATTTTCTCTACTGGTCCGATATGATTCGTCACTCGGAGTGACATGAATCTAACATTTAGATATATAGGAATTTTAATGGTTTGATTCCTTTTTTTACTTAATAGTTCGGAGATATCGATCAGATATGCTTTCTTTTCGTATGTACTTTTTTAAAGTGCCAAAAGCCTGGCAGCTGGTATTGACCGCTACAAAAACCCCAGAAAGACTGGATTCTAGGTCGCCAGCGCGAGTTATGATTGGTCGTTGTAAACCTTTAACCAATCACAACTCGTGCAGGTTACCCGAGCCCTGTCTTTTCGGGGTTTTTGTAGTGATCAACTAACCACTTTGCTAATACCAAGTTTTTAGTGTATGAGTAAATCCATTCCACTCAGGGGGCAAACGGACAGAATTACAATTTCTAATTACGCGCCAAAGCTGTCCGTTTGCTCCCTGAGAGGACTAGGACTAGAACTGGCAAAATGGTTTGTTGTGATGTGCCCATAGGCCATAGCATGTTATCAAGTTCTGTCAAGCTTATGTAAAGCTGGAGGGCTGAAAGGTTATAGAACGCACCACAGCGTATGTGCAACTGCTGCCAATAGGCTTTACGACGCTGAAGGTGAAGAACAATTTGTATGCAAAAAAGTCTGGCTAAGACGTTTTTTATTTTAAGGTTTTGTTAGATTTATTTCGATGCAAATGTGATTTAAATTGTGGCAATTCTGATATGGTTTAGAGCATGTTTAGAGTTTGGCAGTGTGGTCCTTCAAAACAACAAGGAAAAATTTGGAGAAGAATGTTTCGTTGGTGATATATGGGAATTTTAGGATTGGCACAGCGCGTGTCGATATCGAGTGTGTCAAAAATTCCAACAGCGAGAAGTGATGAAACTAAAGGAGATGGAATAGCAGAGAGCGGAAGAATTTTTAATAAAAACCTTAATTTGAACATTAGTCCATGAAGTCGAAATATCATGCGAAATACGGTTTGGCGAGATGGAATCTATATGTGTTTTGACAATCGTTCGTTTATAGTGATTTGAAAAAAAAACAAAACTGATTATGTTCAATAATGTTGAGAACATCTTTACGTTCTTAAACTTCTTTATTTTAGGGGAAACGACCTTGGAAAAATTGATTATCGACGAACAAAGCTTGTCTAAGATAAGCTTTACGATTACATTTAGCAGGGTTTTACTTTAAATAGTAATCTATTACCAGGTTGTAATCTTCAATAAAGTCCTAGTTTTCAACACCGCCTTTCTTCTGGAACTATTGAAAACCTCGACCTGCTCTGAAAATGAGATTATAACTCAAAATTAAAAACCGACCGAAGAGGCACGATGTGTTTAATTTAACCGAAACAACAGGCCTGATGTGCTAGTAATTTAACACTTTCAGTGGCAGGTTTTCTGCATGTCTCCGTTTGACAAGTAAAATCGTCTGGCGTTTGCCAGAGTAAAATTAGTAAGTGGGAGATTTTTACCGGGCCAGTTAAAGAGTTAAAGAATAACTAAAGACTAACTTAATTCATTCCACAATGTCGTATTTGCCTCGTGTAACTTCCTCTGTATTTGCTTAGGAATGTCGGAGTATTATAAACGACAATATTCATTTTCAAGACATTCACACATTCATATTCAACAAAATTTTATTTTTCGAGCCCAAGTTTAACTTCTGAAAATTTTCTTGTCTTTTCCAGGAGAACAAAATTTTCACATCTTCTACGAGCTTCTGAGAGGAGCCGATGATGAAGAAATTCAGAGATTGGAGTTGAATCGTGATCCGTCTTTTTACAGATACTTGAACCAAGTATGTGTTTTACACTGGATAGAAAAGCTTCGTTAACTGTGGAAATTTTGAGTAGGAGTGCTTACATTTAGGTCGAAGACCTTTCGTTTGATTGAGAAATGGACAGCCTCCGCTCGAAATTATTTTTGTAATTTCTGTTCACAACTTCAATGGTAGTAAACCTTTTGGTTATTGCCCTGCTTAATAGTCCTCACTCAGCACTTTGCCTCAGTATACTTGTTTTACATGTAGCAGACAAATTTCTCATGACACTGTCATTGTCATCATCAACATTATCATTGTAGTTATCAGTCATTATAATCGTCTTTATCATTGTAAGCGTCATTTTAATATCATTATTACTATAATTATTAATAGTACAATTATAATTATTCTATCACTGCTTATGCAGGAAATGCAGCAGAGCCTCGGGCCACAGCCTGTGGCCTAGGGCGCCCTGGACTTTCCGTTCTACCCCTAGCATTCCGGCCTTAAAAGTCCAACACTTTCCTCAAAATTTTCGCAGTACCCAGTAAACCCAGTCGCTGCATTAGTTTCATATTATATTGCACCTTTAGCACTTTCATCCACTTTTCGAATCCTTTAGGGATTGTCAGATTATTTTATATATGTATATATTGATATATATATACAATATATATTAATATATGTTGATATATATTATATCAACAATCGATTGACCAGGCGGGAATAAGATATATATTATATATATACAATATGTATTATATATATATCGATTTAAATATTATTATTATCATTATTATTATAATTCTTATAATTATTAACTGTTTGATAATTTCTGCCACTATTATTCTTCGAACAATGAGGTTCACTTTGCTCGATTGCAGGCTGATTTATCTAATATAAAGAACTTGACAGACAAAGAAGGTTTCAAGGTTGTTAAGGAAGCTTTAAAAGTGATCGACTTTACGATGGAAGAGCAAAATGATCTGTTTGCCATAGTTGCCTCGATTCTTCACGTGGGAAATATTGACTTCAAGATAGCAAATGGTGGCGTTGCGCTGGTCGACA
Organism: Nanipora kamurai; assembly: GCA_036872915.1. Taxonomy (NCBI): domain Eukaryota; kingdom Metazoa; phylum Cnidaria; class Anthozoa; order Scleralcyonacea; family Helioporidae; genus Nanipora; species Nanipora kamurai. The sequence goes on from JBAHVQ010000198.1 coordinate 547,094, forward strand.
AGAAGAATGTGGAAATTGTGACCAAGGTGAGTTTAACACCTCCATACCATGCCCTGGTAATTTGAGCCTTTGTTTTGCAGCTTCAAGAATCTGGGACATTGGTTTCAGACACTTGGGGATGATAATTAATGTCTGCAATTAACGGTTTCCAATAGAATTTCCATCTGAAGGTGTTTAACATTTTTACAGGGAGCCCAATGCAGCCCGTAGGGCTGCAACGACTGAGGAGTCGGGGCTGTTTTCCAACTTCATTCTTTCAATTCTATTAAAAAGCACAAAAGCTAAGCACAATGGGTGAACACGAATTGAATTCAAAAGAATAAAGTCGAGGCTATGCTACGCGTGTATAATGATGCATTGTGGTATTTATGCAATTGGTTTATTTGCGTACGAGGTTTCCTGGGGACAGCGGCGCCCTTCCTTAGACCTATCCGTTACTGGAAAGGGAGTAAGGGCATGGAGGTCTGAAGACCTAATTAAGGTAGTAGGGGGCCTGACTCAAAAGGAAACGACAGGAATAACCTAGTGAGTGCGATCATCTGCCTGGTTGAAAAAAATCACCGTCGTTTTGGATTGGCTTCGAAGGGTAAGGAGAAAACATGTCAGAATTTCGACCGATTTCATCGGCTGCTACCTTTCCTAATTTGTAAGCCAGAGTACTATGCTGTTCTGAGGGGCCTTTAAGGATTCACCTTCTGGCGGTTCGTGAAATTTGAATATTTAGCCTTAAGAACAGCACTTCTAGATTTGGGAGGTATGAGTATGTTTGTTTCCTCTACTTCCTTGATATTGGTTGCCAATGCGAAATCATTTCTACAAAACCTATGAGGATAACCTCAAAACTAACATAATCAACCCCTTTTTAATACTCGTTCAGTTTCAATATCCTTTTTACAAGTAATTTGTTTCATGTTGCTGTAGTTGCTTGGTTGTCCTGAGGATGTGTTAGAGAGAGCATTCAGGCATCGATCTGTTGAAGTTAAAGGAGAGAAAGTAAGTGTATTTTTATTGGCATGACGATTGGTGACGAGAGATGGGAAGGGAGAGGAGTTGGCGTCAGAAGACGGTACTGTAGAACGGAACGATGAAGCTTAAGTAGAAGAATGAACTCGGGTAGAGAATGATGTTAGATGTTACTCCGAGTGACGAACCATACCGGACAAGTGAAGAAAACTCTACTTGGCCCGGCAGGGATTCGAACCCGCGACCTTCGG
>JBAHVQ010000198.1:550056-563871 GCA_036872915.1 Nanipora kamurai
TCGAATCCCTGCCGGGCCAAGTAGAGTTTTCTCTACTTGTCCGGTATGGTTCGTCACTCGGAGTAACATCTGACATCGGAAAGATGTAGTTGTGACGAACATCTTGATTGAATAGAATGGATTCAATCGAACTGAACTGACTGAGATGGAACGAGATATATATAAAAAAAATGTATAGCAGTTAAATGGAATGGAATAAAAGAAAGGAAATTGAGGCAGAATGGAGTGAAGCTTTACTTTAAAAAATTGTTCGTTGAATTGAACAGGGTAGGATGGGATAAGGTAAACTTGGAAAGGATAGAAAAAAGAACGACGGACCGACCGATTGACGGTTGGACGGACGGTTCGACCAGATGATGGGCAGATGGACAGGAACGGTGGGCAGGTGACCACGTGATAGGCAGTTGGCGTTCATTTCTCGTACAGTTAAGACTCAGTTGTTTTTTTTAAATTTGATAGAGACTAAAGATGCTGTGGATGTTACAATCTTTTTCAAGCAACACGTTTTTAACGCATTTTTGGTGCATTTTTATGATAGGTCAAAACGGTGTTGACTTTAGAACAAGCAGTTTACGCCAGAGATGCTTTGTCAAAGGGTGTTTATGAAAGGCTTTTTTCCTGGCTCATAGCTCGGCTGAACACGGCTCTCAAAAGCAAGGTATGTACGATGGCTCACAACGCCATGTTTGGGGTAAAGGATTGACTTTGGCACGCCCCCCCGATTCGATGACTGCCAAGTTTTTCGAACAGGGGGTAAACGAACTCTCTTTCGTTAAATTTGAACATATTCTTTCGGTTTACTGGTCATATCAACTTAGGACAGGTGAGGGGTTTTTGGGAGTATTAAATTATTCAACTATTTCATAAATTATTTGAAATATTCTTCGATTTTACATTTTACAAATCAAATCACACTTTTCCGTTCTAATATTACTGCCTAACCACAACTGTACTTCTCTTACTGTTTGCACAAGCACATGCTTGGAGAGTCTGGCGGCGCCCCCTTTCCCAAATTTGGTCACTTTCGTCGAAATGAGGTTTTTACAAGGCCTTGCGTCTCCCAGAACGTCCTTTCCAACCAGTCATGGATGGTTCGTTTCTTTCAGAGATATTCTGGGAAGACATCATTGCTCGGCCTTCTGGACATTTATGGTTTTGAAATATTCGAAGAGAATGGGTAAGAAGTTAACATGATAAGGTGAATGGTTTGTTCTATTAGTAGTATGAGATTTTATTGTTAACACTACCTGGGCCGGTGCCAACGTCTTATTTTCTTTGTGCACGGTTAAAAATTGGTTAAAAGATCTAATCACACGCACCCGAATCTGGGGGCCGTTCGACTCCTTTCAAGATCCCGATTGGTTTAATGGAAATCGTTTGATTGGTTGTCCTGTCAGTTACTCAAGTGCATCAATTCCCCATATTTCTGGTGACCTACCTCATGTATGAATGACCAATGCAACCAACCACGTGAGGGTTAGAATGAGAACTAGAATTAGGGTTAAGATAAGGGTTAGAGCTTGGATTCTGGTAACGGTAAGTTTCAGTTGTCTCGGGGATCACTCTGGACGATTCGAAGATCAATTACCTATTTCGGCATTTACGTTATTGAAGGAAACATAAATGAAAAATAAAAGTACATTAGAAAATGTGTACAATGAGTTCATTTTCTGATGAAACAGGTGAAAATGTAGTACCTCCTGGATAGCACCTGACAGATCCTTCTCCATAATTAGTACTAACTACAACCTGCTACTTTCGTTTAGGTTTGAGCAATTTTGCATCAACTATTGCAATGAAAAACTTCAGCAACTATTCATCGAACTAACACTGAAGTCTGAACAAGAGGAGTACCAAAGAGAGGGGATTGAGGTACGTAGGTTGAACAAAATCTCCAATTGGTGTCTGGAAGTAATGCTGAAAGCAGGTCTTCACTGTGGTTTCTCACTGTGGTAACTTACTGTGGTAAGATCTAACCAACAAAAACGAGGCCTACCACTGTAAGTTAAAAAACGTAAACTTAGTTTAAGCTTAGGCGATAAAATTTTAAAAGGTTTTTTAACGTAGAGTAGGTTCGTTTCTCTATCCTGGAGGGAGAGAGGGAGAGAGGGAGAGAAGTACGGAGGAGAGAGAGAGGGAGAGAAGTACGGAGGAGAGAGAGAGGGAGAGAAGTACGGAGGAGAGAGAGAGGGAGAGAAAAGAGAGAAAGAGAGAAAGAGAAAGAGAGAGAGAGAGAGAGAGAGAGAGAGAGAGAGAGAGAGGAGAAACGTTTAAGAGAGGTGTATTTTTTACACCAATATTATTACCATCCGCCATCGTTTAGAGGACACGACGAGAATCTATCTGTATACATGTATTTAGTTTCTTTAATCGCCAAAATATGTTCGACGCGATCAAAAAGATCCACCATAATAGCTTCAGAAGAATAAACCGTTCAAATTTAATCTGTACGCCTTTTTCCTTGCTTTAGTGGGAGACAGTGGAATACTTTAACAACAAAATAATCTGTGATTTGATCGAAGAGAAGCACAAAGGCATAGTAGCTATCTTGGTAAGCCTAGCTTTAAATGGTCGTTTTTATCTTCAATTTATCACTTCGAAAAAATTTAACATGGTTTAGTCTTGTTAACAGGTAATGTGTGATATTAATCTTTTTTCAAGAACCAAACTCCAACAATTTATATTGTAGTTGACAGAAATGTCGTACTGGCTTAATATCCACCTACAAACAGTTGCCATGATATTTATGGCGCCTATTTATAGCAATGTTGACTAAATTTATCTCACCATAATTTTTCACAGGACGAAGAATGCTTAAGACCTGGCGAAGTTTCCGATATGACGTTTCTTTCGAAGCTGATATCGACCATCGGTAAACATGAACATTTTGTATGGTAAGTGCTGTAAGGCCGATGTTAGTATTTTCATTAGCTTCTATGAAATTTTTCAATTGGTAAGCACGTTGAACGTGTCTCACGTGCCATTTAACCTTTAGGAAAACATGGCGATGAAAAAGAGTGTTATGTTTGTAATACACAAGGGGGGCCAAGCCTCTCAAAACAATGGTAGCTCTCTCTTACTAAAGCACAACACTCTGTTGGTTTAGAAATTTAGAGGTTTAACAAGGTTTTTTACTTTTTAACAAGGTTTGATTACCGTAACCGCTGAGATCTGAAATTTGATGTTCCTATATCATTTCAAGAGTTGTTTAAAATAAGACAAACTTAGTTCAGTTTCATATCGACTTTAAGTTGAGGCAGTGGGTATTTCTATTCTCTTGGTATATGTCTTCTTTACCCACTGGTTAGAAGTGTCAGGTATTAGTTCCAGCTGGCTCTCAAACGGCGTGAAGTAGGCCAGGGAAAAGGGTGAGGAAAAGACATAAAGAACGGTTAAAAAATGGGCGAACATTCAAACTGCTGCATTACTTAAAGGATAAAATTAGGGGATTGCTGAACCTTCACGAAATGGCAGTTGCGGTAAATAGCTAAGATTAGTTGCTAAGTAAAAGACTTAGCAATCAAAAATTTCACATTGTACATGTATTTGAACAGATATGTGCATAGTATGCGCAATTTCGTACTTTATACTCCGGACCCGTTACGCAATTCATCATTCGCCATCTGAGTCCTTGGCAACTGTGAATTTGAGCGCAGATTTGATCGAGTTTGACCGTGGTATGACGTAGTAACATCTTGGAGACCCGTTCGGGTTTGGGTCTCATCTTTTTCCAAATTTGGTACTGCAAAAAGAAGTAGTTGAATATTTTTCTTGTTATTTAGTCATGAGATGTCGGACTATGAGGGTAGAAAAGATATTGGACGTGAGGTAATATGGACTTTCACGGAGATCATTGATTCTCCAGAGTTTATGTTCATTTTCGCTTTAGGCTTTCTTTATTTTATCAACATCAGCTATCTTCCAATATGTAAGATTTGGTTGAAGTCAATTTTTAAATTTACTTTTTTTATCAAGCTTTTCTTACTGCCAAAGAAGTTACTTCTGTGGCCGTAAGAAAAGCTTAATCTATACCTTCTTTCCTTGTTGTTCAGGACTTCCGCTTAAAACATTACGCTGGAGACGTAACTTACAGTGTTACAGGTGCGTTTGGAGTGTTCTACGTTTTGAGAGTTGTGCTTCATCTTAGTTTTAATGCTGAACACGAACTTAGTTCATATGGGAGCTTGGTGAATCTCAGACGACTAGTGGACGTTCGTCAAGCTCGGTTAACTTTTTTTTTTCCGTCCGTCAAGCTCGTCAAACTTTCGCTTAGGCAGTACATATGATGAACCTGCACCCTAGCTCACCATCTGAGTCGTGGTGGCTCAATGGTTAGAAGAGTGTCTCACCGGTCATCAGAAGGTTGCGGGTTCGATTCCCGTCTAGGGCTCAGAAATCATTTTTCTGAGCGAACAAGCTTGACGAACGTCCACCAGTCGTCTGTACTTCATCTTGTCGAAATTTTCTCTGTATTCTCTTAACACTCCCCTTAGCCACGAAATCTTGGACAAAGATAGACCAGCAGTAGTAATATTTTGTCTACTTGTTAAGGCTTCATCGATAAGAACAATGATCTTCTGTACAGAGACTTGAAAGAAGTAAGTGCAGACGAAAAATATCACCTCAGATACTCACTACTATATTCTGTGTTTAACGTTAAAACGTCTCTTTACAGTGGTTTGAGTGCACGATTTGCTTGTGAAAAAGTGTGTTTTTAAGTGAATAATTTTTTCTGATCTCATGACCGGGATACTTCTCAAGGCTAATGCAAATTCTGAAAACTTAGTTCATAACTTCGCTTGAAAACGCACTCTGTGCGCGTTTTCTAAGTTCACAATTTCATACCAGCTATTTTTTGGAGGATTAAAGATACAGGATTTGTTAGTGTCAGTGGTCTATTTTAAAGTTAGCTCATATGTGGTTGGGGTAAATCTACAGCAAGGGCACCGTTATCGCTTTCAACATTATGCCAAGTTCTATTTCTGTCAGTATCCCATATATATCTTGTCCTTCTTCAGAGTAAAGACTGGTGCGATGGGACTGTCATTAACAGATTAAAGTCGGTCGTAGTTCGTTCAAGTTTAAAGGTAGTTGTTTTGGGTCAGCTACCGAATGAATCTCAGCCGGTCTGAACACTATCTCGTGCTGCTCTCAAGTAAGCGTCTACCAACGAGTACACGACCCTGATACGTATCTTAGTCGGTCTGACATTGAGTAGGTCCCAGGTTAACCCGTCGTACGTGATTCTTCAGAGAACGTTGAGATAATCTTGACCGATGATTTAAAACTGGGAAGGGTTCATGGTTGATTTGTCGTGTCATGGTACGTGGTTGTTGCATTCGCATTTATTTGTCTGGTTATCCGATTTGCTCTTTTTGCAGGCAATGTCTCTCAGTAAGAATTCCATCACCTCAAGTGCGTTCCCAGTCAGTGAGATGACTAGCAAGAAACGGCCAGAGACGGTACGTGATTTGCTATAAGATTGGCACAAGAAGATGAACATTGGATGACACAGGAAGGAAAACAACGTTCCCTCTCCTTTCCTTTTATCCCCTTCTCATGTATTCGTAAGCTCCCGCTCTACTACTTTCCCTCTGGGCTTCCTGTTTCCACTTTTCATCTTACCATATCTATTCCGCCGTATCTTAGTTTGAGCTCCTCCTCCTATACTGGTATCCATTCCATGATTTAAACTAACTTCAAGGCTGTTTCTCTCCAACCGTTCACTTCCTTTTACAATCTCGTCTTGCACCACTTGATGTAATGTTACTTTACATCGAAGCCGTGGCAGGGGGGCCACGGGGGTGCTTTCTTCGGATGAAAATTTTTAAAGGGTCAACATCTTGCAGAAACAAAATTCGACTTTGTGGTCTTCCTATTTTGGATTCAAAAATATTTTGCAAAGCTCAAAATATTGAACCAATGTTTTGACTTATCAATTAATAATATTTATTTAGGTCTGTTCATCTGCAGCATGTGCAGTACCTCGTTTAGTTGTATACCGATAAAACAGCTATACAATTACACCTTTTGCCCTTCATTAAAGTAAAAGCGATGTTCATTTGAGCGATTTTCGCGCGCACTGGCTTTCTAGTTTCTCATTGGCGGTCAGGAATTTTTAGGTTCTCAAGAGCTAATGAGAAACAAGGAAAATAAGTGCATGCGAAAAATTCTGCCTAGTGGACACCAGGCCTAAGATACAAAACCCGGCTCAACCACAGCGAACTTCTTCCTTATCAACTATTACGTCACTTTGCAATGTCTCCGGCCTCACTGAATTAGTTACACGCTCCAAATTTGTTGACGGTACACTTTTTCTCAATATCATAGGCTGCTACTCAGTTTAAAACAAGTTTAAACAATCTCATGGGAATTCTTCTTAGTAAGCAACCTTCATATGTTCGATGTATCAAGCCGAACGATTTTAAAAGACCAGGTGAGTTTTCTAGAAATACTGTAAAGTGGCATACTGCGATAATATCCTTGTAAATGGGTGATAATTTGATAAGTCTCGGGGTCGGTCCCATAATCTTTTCTTTTTTAAGGCCTCCGTTTGTTTTTCTCACCCTTTCCACCTTGGTATTACGCGACTGATTCATGGCCAGAATGCTGGTATTATTCCCAATGATTTTTCCTTGCATAATGTCCAAGGGCCTGTCGTGGTACTACTCGTGCGTCGGCAATTGTGAAAGAGTAGTGAGATGGAGAAAGTCAGTGGTAGTGGTTGTTGTGTTGGTAACATTGTAGTTATCGTGAGTGTAAGAACTATTACAATAACGACAATTTTAATTCACATATTTCATTATTTATGTAGCCGATTTTGACGAAAAGTTAATCCTCCATCAAGTAAAATATCTTGGATTGATGGAAAATTTAAGAGTTCGCCGAGCTGGTTTCGCTTATAGACGAAATCACGAAGTCTTCCTGGACAGGTGAAACATTTATATATTTGAAGATTTCGTTAGAATTCACTTGTTGAATTCACTCCCGTCGGCTAAGTTTTCAACCTTTCCGTCTCTCTAGTGGACTTATCAATTGATTCTTGTTGCTTCGTCGTTATGTAAAAAATTTAAAAGAATTTTTGCTCTCAGTCTAAATGAAATGGATACAATTTATGAAAAATATCTGTAAGGCGAGATTTTGTTGCTTAAAGTTTGAAAATAAACTTCGCTTTTGTTGTGGCGACTGGATAAAAGAGATAAAGCAAACATTCTTGATCTTTTAGATACAAAGCCCTATGTCCAGACACTTGGCCAGTATGGCATGGTAAGTTTTTGATGACACAATTTCGACGAACGAACGACGAAAATCTGAACTAGTTTCAATAAATCTGGGCTTGGCGTCAGTTCACATGGTATGGTTGGAGTATCTAAAAGCCACCATAAAAGGAGTAAGGAAATCATTCTGGACTCGAGGGTGCCTTTTCCCTGAATTTCTCAGAGCTTTTTGCGACAGTTACTGGGGAAGCACATGAGCGTTGTACGGGCCTGGGTACCAATCCTAAAAAAAATTACCTGGTTGCATAGCTGCAGTCATTTCATTTTAACTGTATTTTACGCATTGTTACTACAAAATCCAGAATATATTTTGGTAAGATTCATTTCTACGAAAGAGATTGTAGTTTTACGTTACGATGACTGAAATACTCATTTATTATAAGGCAATCTGTTAACATGTGTAGTTCGTGTTCAATTTGCTTCACCGTTTTGTCAACGCCAGTCAGAAATTATCGGTGAATCACGTTCTTATAAGTGCCATTTTATTTCACTTGAAAGGAAGTACGAGTGAGGGCGTTCTTAGGCTATGTCAACATTTGGGATACAAACCAGACGAATATAAGATGGGAAGGTAAGTGATATGATAATACAAACTAAGTTTTAGTTGAATTATGATGAGCTAGTTTGAGTTTTAAAATTAGCCAGCAGTAAATTTATTTCAGTGAAGCTTCCGTATAACCGGGATGGTTGGGACCAAAGGTTGCTATCCAAGTTTAGTTTGGTATCCGTGACGGGTTCTTCCAAGGGAGGAGACATTGGGGGTCAGCTGCACCTCAGTTTATGGGGAAAATTCTGTTACAAAGGATATAGAGCTTTTTTGCCTAGAAAACCGTGTCTTTTGCGGTATATTCGCTATAGAAAGTGTATTTTTCGAGTATTCCCGGAGCATGGAAAGTTTTGAAACGTTTCGTGCAAACGGGGAAAATTAGTCAAAATTTTACTCATCATTGTGCTGGGAAGTAGTGAAAACGGAATTTGATTACTGATGAGGGGGTGCAAAAATGAAATGTATCTCATTTTTCATTTTCAATTTTGATGAAATTTTTATTTTCAAATTCTCCACTATCAAAACGAGTTGAAGACTGGTGACGAGATAGGAGCGCTAGTGTTTTTGGGATAGTTTGGAGGGACAGTTATTGTTTTTACTCAATCAAGCATGCAATCTGTTCCTCCAAACGATCCCAACAAAAACTTTTGCGCTGTAACTCGTCACCAGTATTCCACTCGTTTTGTTAAACGCCAATTTAATCTAACGAAACTGTGGTATTCATGGTACTAGACGATGGAAACACTTCGGATTTAAATCCTAGTCTAAGCGCTTTTGTAATTTAGAATCTGTTTTCCGTTAATTGACAGTGTTCCCATGATAGTACGCATTCATTCCCATTTCATATTTAGGACAAAGGTTTTTATTCGAAATCCAAAGACGCTGTTTGCTACAGAAGATCAATTTCAAGAAAAAAAGCATTACTTGGGTAGGTAGGAATGCAATGTTTATTTTAATGTTTATGCCTTGCATTTTATCTCAAGTTCATTCAAAGTATGAGAATTTATGGTATCGTACTTCACTTTTTACCATTTCAAAATCATTGTCAGGCTGACGTAACGAGAAAACCTCATGGTTATTTTACGTAAAAGTCAAAGGTTTTTGACTTTAGCAAGGTTTGAACTCACGCCGTCCGGTAACCGAGTCAACTTGAGACGGTGTTCGAGTTTTATCGAACTTAAGTGCGCGAAAAACTTACGCGACAAGTTAACACTCTTGTTTGAGGATGATTTCATCATGCTCTCTTTTCTTTATATGCAGCAACGGTTATTCAAAGTCGATTTCGAGGGTACAGTGCGAAGAAGTACTACCAGATGCTACGGTTGGCCGTAACTATTTTAGCAAGTCACTGGCGCAGGTTGTCCGCTCAGAGACTAAAAGAGAGACGTAAACGGGCTGCCCTTGCCATTCGAAAGTAGGTACATCAATGTCCTTCCCTGTTTCTTGAGTTGCTACCTCTCGATCAAAATTTCGTTGCCATTTCACTTCTATTCAGTTTCTTTACGATTGTATTGGAAAAGTTTTATTAATAATTTTTCTTTGCCATTATTTCGGATTAGGTTTATTAAAGGTTTTATAACACGAAATGAGCCAACCAACGATGATAATGCTTGGGTTAGTGCAACAACTTGCCGTTTCAGCCACCCACATTCTGCAAAAAACCAAGATACCACTTCAGTTCATGACGAGACATTCTATGCTTGGCCCGACTTTGTTACCCCATGTCATTCCGTCCCATAAAACAGCATACTGTATCATGCTACTTCTCGTTGACAAACCATATCAGGTCATTCTCTACCATAGCTTACCGTAGCACACTGTACCGTACTATATTATAGCGTACCATACTATGCTACTCCACACTGAAGCATGGCACGCCGTGCCATATTACACCGAAACATACCAATGAATACCATATCATACCACAACATACAACATATACTATACCACACTGTCATAAGACTACACGGCATAGCATTGCATAGCATTCCATATCATACCTTACCAGGTTCCGCTGTATAAATACCGTGCTTTACTGTACCACACTCACCATGTCGTACCGTGCTTTACTGTACCACACTCACCATGTCGTACCGTGCTTTACTGTACCACACTCACCATGTCGTACCGTGCTTTACTGTACCACACTCACCATGTCGTATCGTGCTTTACTGTACCACGCTCACCATGTCGTATCGTGCTTTACTGTACCACACTCACCATGTCGTACCGTGTTTTACTGTACCACACTCACCATGTCGTACCGTGCTTTACTGTACCACACTCACCATCCCGTACCGTGCCCCTAGAAACGCCATACCAAGTCATTAAGCCATGCTATACCACGCAATACCGTAAATACCATCTCCTTCCTATACCCAGTATGGTTTCCCTTGTCGTGCTATACAGTATGATCACATTTCTGGCCAGATGTTACGCTAAACAATGCCACCTACGTTTACATTTAGGAAAAAGTCATTACGTTTTTTTTTATTTAGTATTTATTTTGCACCAGAAAATGGTACATCCGTCAACTGGCAAAAAACCTGCCGCGGAATGTCCTGGACAAATCATGGTTGACTCCCCCAGTAGCCGTCAAGGAGGTAAGTTCTGTTCTTGCAATCGTTTCTGACTCTTGTTTAGTTTTGTTGTACTAAATTAGACTACTTACTTCTTCACGTGCCGTAGACATCTGATTTACTTAGAGCCCTTCACACCCGTTTGATGGTTCGAAAGTACATTATGAGTCTTTCACTTGAAAGAAAAGAACAGGTAAGACAACTGCTCTTCGCTCATTAACCATTGTTTCATCATACCTCGTTGACTTTCTTTGTGGTCTTTATCAGCTTACGATGAAACTTCAGGCTAGTGCAGTTTTCAAAGGCGAAAAAGCTTGCTATGCAGATAGTGTGGCCCAACCGTTTCTGTTAAGCAGACTGGGTGAGTTTGCTTTTCGTTTTTTGATAATGATAGCATAATTCTGATTTGGTATTAAACCATCTAACTAGGAAAGCAGCCGGTAATTGAAGCTTCGAGCGTTGAGAGAGAAGTGGTAAACAATAATAAACTTCGGGGAATCAAGGTACATTCGCCCCACATTCACACAAGGAAGAAACTTGCAATTCATATCGAGTTATAGAATAATGTACTATTAATTTCAAGATTGCGTGTACATCATGGTTATCTTATATTCATCATGGTTAACTTAAGCTTGGTTACTTGAGATGTTGAGACGTGCAGACCTGAACACGGATCCGCTGCAAGTCTGTAATTACAAAGCTGTGTGTAACTTTGCAACATGTAACATTAAAATATGTATCCTTCCCCGTGCCATCTCAATCAGTGTAGCTCGATGGTATGAGCTTCTATCCGGCGATCATAAGGTTAAATATTTGATTGCTGTCTGCGACTTTGCGAAAACTTTTCTGAGTTCACAGCTCAAAGAACAAGCTGGTTTGTGACACAAATTCCAAGCCACCTGTTGCAGAATGAAGTACGCATTATGTAATAAATAGCAAGATAGTGAAACCAGGGTTCTATCTGGAGGGTTTCGAGGTGAACCCAGAAATGTGGTGAATTTGATAACATTTGCAGTTTATTTAAATATATCACTCAGTTCATTCCGGTCAACTTACATAAGGCCTGTTACATGACCCTGTATGTCACATGGAAATACTCGTCACGAAATGCCCCGTTTTGTGTTATGTTTACAGACAGTACTGTCTTCCAAAAATTACTTGGTTAGACCACGGAATATATGAAATTTAAAACTTTCTTGGAGTGGAAACCACGACGATCTCCTAGATACCTACGTGGACTGCTCCTCGACCACTCCTTATCACACCTCAAAATGAAAAATTCTTCGATAGAACCGTGGATACATAACTTCAATGATCACTAATTATTCACGAGATAGGAAAGTCGCCAGATGCCCACGATTTCTGCCAGGTAACGAGACTTTGAATCCCGAAAAGTCCTCCCAAGCCTACTGGAAGTCTGGGCGATATCCAAGTGATCTGGAAACATGAAAGTGCACTTGGAAGTAGTTGTCAAATAGAAATCCGTTTCCAATGTTAGTTAGTTAATATCTCGTGAACTTAGCCAGATTCTATTCTTAAATTTATAATGGAAATACCTTTCCCTTTATTGATTACTGACACAAAGTTTCAAAAACAGTTTCATAAAAGACAAGATACGCGAAACTGGATTTTCACTGAGCTGCTAGGCCCAGGGCTTTTGCATGTGGTCTGATCACCTGGATGAAAAGGTCAGGAAATCTGCCGAAATTTTTGATATTAAGGTGGCTCTCTACAGTTTCTATGTTAACAGAATGCAATTAGTATGGTCGCCATTTGTAAGCATTTCTATATTTAAAATAGTTGTAAGTTCGATTCAAAGTGTGTCTAACTGTAGAAGAAGCATGATAAACATGAGATATTTGTCGAATTGTGCAATTTTCGGTTAAGGTGGTAGTAATAAAGCGTTAAAACATGGACATATTTCCACTATTATCACATTAAAAACATTATCTTCGGGCTTCTTCGCTCAGTTTTTCAGAAAACTGGTAGGTTAGATATTCCACTAAAAAATAAAATATCAAAATATCAGGGTAGGCTGTCAGGGTGGATTTTTTGCAATAAACTTAGTGGATTTTGAAAACTTTTGAAGATTACATATGTTTTTGAGCTTACTCTGTTTGCTTTAATTATCAAGTTTAAGTAAAAGTCACCGAAGCAAACATCTAAACATTTAACATTTGTGGTGACGCGGACGGTGCTGGCATGATAGAATACGATTCGACAAGATCGCTATCTACGCATGCGTGCCAAAGCCATATTTAGTTACCAGTCTCCTATTAAAGTTATCCTAGCGAGCCTCCTTAAAACTGACCTTGCAAGCCTTTCACCTGGGACGTCGGTTTTACTATTAAAAAATTTTGGCAGTTTGCTGACCTTTTTTGCTTCATACACGTCGTCCAACACTACTTACGTCGCACTCTACCTTCCTATCATTGTTCGAGTATACGTGCAAGGACACTAGAACTAGATTGTCCTTGGCTCAGGACTAGCGTGTCACAGCCCGAACCAAAGAAAAAGCATTTTTCTGGTGCACAGTTACTGAAGTCATATCAAATCCTCCGACTTGGAATGGACAGGTTTTCTTGTCCAGGCATTTATTTCCTGTCTTTTACTGTGCCCCAGACTAGAACTAATTATCCGGGCGAGAAAACCCGACCGGTTCTCATTCTCGGCTTTGAAATATTACGGTAAATTACGTAAAGTAACAGCTCATAACGAGAGAAAACACCGACTTGGTAGAACTTTCCATCCTTTGCTGCTTTCGAATACGTCAATTTACACATGCTCCGATTTTAATTACTGTAGATTCAAAAGAAGAATCCATGAAAAAGACTGTTTTTGACTCTGGTCATGCTGGAGAAGAAACAAAGGTAGCTTGAAGACAAAGCGGATGAGATGTATTGTGGGTATGATTTAGCGAAGTGTTAATTTTGGTTCTTTATTTTGTTTCTAGTATTGTATCAGTGTCGTGAAATACGACCGTCATGGTTACAAACCAAGACCACGTGTTCTTATCGTCACTAATCAGGTAGCAATGTCTTCAAATTATCGTTGATATTGTTTCCGTTGGTTTCCGTTGTTTTTAAGCATTCTTGTATTTTGTTTTTGTTGTTGGGTAGTTGTCGTTGTCTTGGTTGTGTCGGCGTGGATCTAGGGCGCCGGTAGTGGTGGAGGTGTTTGTTGTTTTATGATCGTTACAGATATTGTTATTGTTTCTACGGTTCTGCAGTTACGTTCGTGTGAGTGTGGTTGATGACGTAGACGTTGGTATGGGCGTTGGTGTGGGCGTTGGTGTTGATTTCGTCTTAGTATTTGATGTACTATTTACAAAATGAGAATTTTGTAAATGACTTCTAAAACGTCCCATATTACTACATTTCACATTAATGTTAAGTTAAAACAAGTTATATAT
>JBAHVQ010000198.1:573185-587842 GCA_036872915.1 Nanipora kamurai
ACAATATATTTGGTCCTACCATATATTTGACGCTGGAATTTTTCCAAAATTATTTCTTGGGGTCGCTAGTAGTATGGCATGGAATTAAACTGTACCGATTAACCCCTTACTTTTAAGACCGATTTTATAGCATTACATAGATCCGACAAAATATGCGTAGACGCTTTTCGAGGAAAAACTAAATAAATAAATTATTCGATCTGTTGAACGTCGCAACGTTACTGTCCTTCAGTAAGTTGTTTAGTGCGCATGAGTGCAATTGGCCTATAAAATCATTTCAGAAAGAGATAAAATCAGAAGAGCTACAGTTACCGGTATGTATTAGAGTAGTGCAATGTCATTTGCACCATAATCAATCGAAACGTGATCTGAAACTCGGCTAACTTAAAAGCACCTAACAAAGAAAGATAATTAAACTGCGACATATGCTACAAGGAGGGGCCTGCACCGTGCACAAAGGTTTTGTTTTGTGGCAATCAACGTTCAAACGGCAGCTTTTCCATTTGATTTTTCCAAACATCTATTGTGGTGTCCACGGTGATTCTTCATGTAAGCGAACAAAAAGATAGAACAAAGAATTTCCCGACCATGTTTTGATTGATCATGTTTGCACTGCCACCGCTTGCAAAACTCAGTGGTTTTCCTCTCAGCGCCTTCTTATGCCAAAGACATCAGCCCTGGCATCATAACACCAGATTCACAAATTTGAATGAGACTAAACTTACCTTTTTTGGGTAAGACTATTTGAAAGCACTTACTAATTTATTTACTCAAAGAAGACCACTTTTTATTTATCAACGGTCCGAACAAGGTTTTTGATTCTTACTTGGAAGCCTGCCTACCCACCTTTACCGTTATAATATCAAAAAAGACTATATTTGAATTCATGAATACTTCACTGATCCGAAATTAGAGCAAGTTCTCGATCGCCATATATCTGAACAACGAACTCTTTTTGTCATGTTTTAGCAGGGTACGAACGTGTTGGAAGAAGAGAGCTTTTCATTTAGTGTCAACGGATGCTTATGTTCAGAAGAAAGGTTGCGCAAGCTTTTGCAGGCAAGTTTTCATGCTAGAGGGTGCACTGAGAGGAGGAGGGAATTTAAGATATGGACAACCAGTAGAGGGGAAGGAAAGGGAAAGGAAAGGAAATGAAGCGAATGGGAAGGGAAGGAGAGGAAAATGAAATGAAAGAAAATGGAAGGGAAAGGAAAAAAATGCAAAGGGAAGGGAAGGAAAGCCAAAGGAAAGGAGAGGAAAGGGGATGAACTGGAATGTAAAGCAAAATGGGAGCATCAATGAATGTGAAGGAAGTAGAGAAGAGAAGAGCGATAAACAAACAAATCAAACCAAATCGAACAATAAATTGGAGCACCATCTTGAAAAGTTAAAAAAAAATAATTTCAGATTATTCACGAGGAGTCTACTGACACCAAGAGTGGTGTTACTGAAAGAAATGGGGTTGTTGGAGCGAATGACTGTAAAGACAGCGTCAACCAAAGTAAAAAATTTGAAGAAAACAAGATGGAATCTGAGAGTGATGCTATGAGAGAAGAGAAGAACACTTCTAGAAGAATTGAAGAATATGGAGATCTCATGGACTGTCTGAGAAGCCCAAGAAAGGACCAACTCAACTTAGTTGATCCCGAAGAACAATGCGAAAACAGCTGGGAAAGCGACACAGACGAGTTGGTGAGTGGTGATGAAAATGAGGAGAACTGCGTCGAAACAGATCACAACAGTGACGAAGAGGACAACGATGGTTTCGACTGGGCTAGCGATAGTTCTGTCTGTGATGATTCTAAAGAAGATTTAATCACATATGGTACGTACGCGAGTAAATGGTGTTTTCGTCGGTGTATTTCCATGATGCCATCGAAGCGGAGGCCCCCTTAATTTAGGGACTCGGCGGGAAATACAGTTCTAAGTTGTCTAAAACACTAGTATTCACGAGGAAACAATAGTATTCGTGGCATTTCCAAGTGTTAGCATTTAGCTTATGTACAAATGTCCTGTCGAACAGTTTCATACGTAATTCCCGTATGGGGCTCAGAAACGTTTCTGAGTAAATTAACTCAACGAAAAATCTTCAGAATGTACAGTTCTCAATTGTAAATAAAATGGTTTGAAATGAGAAGTGCCATCAGATGTTTGTTGAAGTTGTTTGCCTAGGTCAGTGTAGTCTTGAGAAATAATGTTTTTGGTGGGGTGACACCGGCAATCTTCATTCTTGAGATTTAAATGAACAACATCGAACACTTTTTTGTCCTACAATTTTTAGATGAACTTCTTCGCTTACCATTGGAATGGAAGCAAACTCTAAGCAGGTAACTAAGAAATACTAGATAAATAGTAGGCGGCATGTGAACGTTCACTCTTAATTGTAACGATTGAAATTTCGATCTATTTGCCTCAAATTCCAGTTTTTCTTGCAATAAAACCAAGCTCCAACGTGCCTACATTTAACAATTATACCATGAGCTCGAGTCGTGTATAAACTCATAGCCAACGAGGTGCGTAGTGTCGAGTTGGCTGTGAAATCATATACGACGAGAGCGAGTGATATAAATGGTTTAGTATATTAATCACTTTCACATCTCCCACAATACAGTTCGTTTTGGCGGGTTCTTTGCATAAAAACATACGATATTTAGTTCATTGGACCATTCACTATGCTCCGATGAACTTAAAATCGTTTGTTTTTATGCAAAGAGCCCCCAAACAGACCGTACTATGGGAGAATGAAAGTGCTCAATGGACAAGAACCATAGAAAGACTTAAAAATTTGAGTGGAATTCCCCGTTTTCTTGCTCATTCACGTTAGCAAAGCTGTCCGCCATTGGTTTTTTATAATTCCTGGAAATGTATGAGCTGATAGCTTGCTCGTAGCAGATCCACTCAGATTGCAGAATAGTTCGTATATGGTGTTTGTTTGTATAATTGTTTAACATAAAGGTAAACGGATTGTCCTCCCTCGTAGTTCACATTATGTCTCTCTTCACAGTGCTGCCAAAACTTGTGCTGGAAAGATCATGGATTTTTCGAAGAACTTTACGAGCAAATCGAATGACACTGGAAGAGTAGACTCGCGACGAAAACACATGGTTCAAAATATATCACAGGGCCGACTGCGGATTTTAAAACGTCTAGAACAGCTAGCATAGCATTGAGTTAACGCAGAATATCACTCAAGGTGGCATTCCACAAAAAATGAAGTTTTTTAAAACCAAACTTCTACCCAATTTTTTTCTTGTATAACTTGATGCATGCAATAAAAACTAAAACCAAAATATAGGTTTCAATCGCATGGTTACCATGGTAACGAAATTACAGGCCCCCAGCAGTGATTTTATTGGCTTCACGGTAGTTTTCCTTTTAAAAATGCAGTATTTTTCGTAATACTCAAAATAACTTCTGTTGAAATTATCACAACATCATTAACTAGGCACTCTCCAACTTATTTACATTATTTTAGGTTCATGACACAGAAACAAAAAAGCTCATAAGCTTTTACAGTGAAAATATCAAAGAAATTCCTTAAATAGTTTTTCGACATTCGGTTTAGCGTAACATGAGGAGTAGCAAGATTGATACCCAAGAAAAACGTGCGTAAAGTTTTCCGTTGCTATAGACCTCTGTCATATTGGCCGCCGTTTTAAAAATTCTTTTATGTGCATCTAAATTAGCCTTTCTGGCTTCGTTAGGAAGCAAAGATTCTTTTGAATTTGAGACACAGGAACGAGGCGAGAAAGGCTTGTTTAGATGCACATAAAAGAATATTTAAATTGGTCGCCATTATGAAAGAGGTCTATGGCCGAATACTTTGAGCTACCGCGCAAAAAGGTTAAAGAAACACGTTTTCATACAAATTATGCAAAATAATTTTCTCAAAAAGTTCGATAATTTTTGTGGAACACCGTAAGACACTGACGGTTTAAAGCTGAAGTGGTACTACGATAAAAAAATCGATGGTAATACTAAGAACAGATGGTAATAATTTTACTCAAAAGTAACTTTGAAATGAGTAAGAGTTATTTACCGAGACGGAGTGAACTAAGCTATTTATTCCCCGAGGCGCGTAGCGCCAAGGGGAATAAATAACCTAGTTCCCGTGGTCAAGGTAAATAACGAAATTAGGTCATGACTGTGGAGGGTTGCTGGAAATAACAAGTATTACTCTGTCAAGTCGGTGTTTTTTTTGCCTTTTCTTGTAAATATATCTACTTGACCCATTTACAAACATTGAATTAATATGCTAATATAGTGCGTTCCTTTACGTGTGGGAGCATAATTTGAATCATGCGTAACAACTCAGCAGTGCGAAACCAAGGTGGTGTAATTAAAAGCTGCATGCTTTTTAAAGAAAGAAAATGAGGTTAAACAATAGACTATTAAGTCTATTGTTTAACTCCTTTTAATTTATTTTACAATAGTCTCTAGGGTAAAAAGTTTGTAGATCAGATGGTTATTATGCATGCACGACTTGCATCGCAGATGTGAATCTGACTTGGTAATGTAAGCTAGGTGCTTGTAGTTGGTTTAGAAGCGAAGGAGATAGAGAAGATTTTAAGGACGTAAAATACAGGAGCTCAGTTATTACAGCAAGATTTATAATTCGAACGATTAGGAAGAAGGCGTCCGAACTCACACTACAGTTGAATGAATGTATTGCTGTTGGCGAGTTACGACGGTTCCCGTTGCAGTTTAATGTGTCTTGGTTGTATACACGGTTAGTAAATTCATGCATGTACTTTCAAATACGTCCACCGTATCTTTATGTTTTATTTGTTTGCGTTTACTGCCATCGTGTACTTAGGGTAGCTAAAAACTAAATATATTTGTTCTGTTTGTAAATTGCCGTTGCTCTAGTTAAACAACTATGATGTCAAATATCTCCTTACTGAGGTCTAATGGATCAGCGCACGTGGCTTCGACAAGTCGTTTTACTTAAGTATTCTTCGCCTAATTGTAGTTCTATCATTTCTCAGCTTTTAATTACAAGTCGTTGTCCATTTGTTTTACGAACTCGTGGATTTTGGTATATTTGATGTGAATAAGTATTTGTTAAAATGTAAGATTGTTTTAGTTTTTCTGTCATGCATGCGTTCTAACCAATTTGTAAATTCGAGTGATGTTGACAGTGCCAAGTACTGTGTGTATGTACAGTACGTCAAATGGGTTATAATGTATGCGCTTCTAGGTGTGGTCTAGATTTTCAGTCAATGAAAATTTAAACCCCGAAATTCCCCTGGGGGGATTTGAAAGGCCGCCCCCAGCTTTTGAACCGACGGAGGATTAAGTGGAAAAAATTACCGCGGCACTTGAAAGTAAACCGACACAATCACGAACTAAGGAAGTTAGTTTTTCAATATCTCCTCTCGTTCCAGTTATATTTATTTTGAGAACGTACCCAGAATTGTGTATTAGTTTGGACTAATTGTGAACGACGCTAAAGTCAAATCGACTTATCTGACCATTTGGCGACTCAATAAATTTGATAAATTGTATACTGTAAATAAATTTGATAAAACCGTATACCTTGCGGATTGCACTTTAATTTATAATTCTACCTTTTACCCTCATGTCCATCGTTATGTAGCAAACAAATCGGCAAAGTTTTGTGTTAAACTGCAGCGACCGACTTAAAATATGCAATTCATCAAAAAATATATGGACTCTTCGATGGCGACCAAATCTGTAGCACAGGCTCTTCTACCTCGTGAACTCGTCGATTCAGTGGACACTAAAAAGAGAACGGAATTTTTTTTTGAACAATGGCTCCAGATTCCCTATGTGACAATGGGACAACTCGTTCTGCG
The DNA here is from genome assembly GCA_036872915.1 of Nanipora kamurai. Classification (NCBI taxonomy): domain Eukaryota; kingdom Metazoa; phylum Cnidaria; class Anthozoa; order Scleralcyonacea; family Helioporidae; genus Nanipora; species Nanipora kamurai. Next base: position 579,005 of record JBAHVQ010000198.1, read on the forward strand.
TGTCTTGGTACCGTATGTAGACACTCAAACGCGATCTTGACATGCGATCGTTTTCCCATAATTTCGTTATGTTTATGCTATAATTCTTTTCATTTGCATGAAGACCTTTTTTTCATACATAAACTCCATGCATCAAGTTCACTCATAAACTTTTTACATGCATGAACTCCATTCAATGCAAAGAAATCAATCGGCACGGCGATTTTAAGACTTCGTAGCGTCAAAATGAACCTTGTGATCCCGTAGAAAGTCGCCAAATCTAATCGATTATCAATTGAAGTCAACAGAGTCATGTAAATATTTCCCTAAACAGTGCCTTTTACTAATTTTCCCTCTGCAAACTTTAATTTGAAAATCTCCCAGAATGCCTCTCAGAGTATCAGTGAATCAAAAATTTCTTACTCCTCCCAACTCGCGCCAAAGGTGATCGGGCGGACCTTCTTCGCAGGCCACGAACAGTAGGACCCCCCTGAATAGTCCAACTAGTTGGTTTCCAGTAAAATATTTGTTAGTTTACCTTCCATAAATTCAGTTCCCGTAAATAGACATGTAGTCATCAGCATTACTGCTGTTAAGTGTGATCTGAAAATCAGCGGTAAATGTAATCATCAATAGGATCATACAAACGAGAATGATACTAAAACCACACAACCTTTTAAATAATTACAAGAGTTTTACGAGATTTTGTTAAAATACCAAGGTCTTGTTCCCCTCGGGTGTTAGGAGTGAAGAACACTACTTTTTGAAGTATGGGTTTTTGTGCTTCTGGCTGTGGATCATTATTGAATTAATGCATGATTTAACTTTGTATTAATATAATACACAATATTAGCAAATTTTAATCGATCTTAGAAGTTGAAAAGGGATTCTTATAGAGTAGATAAAAATCTTTACGCCATATTCTCAAACTCGTTAATAATTCATGGCCAAAAAACAAAAGAAATTGATGTTTGATTTGAACACAACGCACACTCGGACTTTTAAATCCCAGTGAAGTCCGGCTCTTACTAGCCTACAAAATAAAATGGCACAAAAAGTTAAAAGGTTAGTAGACTTCTGAATTTATGATAAAAATCTCTAACGTTTCGAGCTATGGCCCTTCGTCAGAGAGTGAAACGAAAAATGAAATGTTGGTAGAGAGAAGCGGAATTCTTAAGGGTGTTCAAACAACAGACTTTTTTCATAAAGATGGTGGTCTGTGCGAAAACATGTCCAAGAAAAACTCGTGCGTGGCCGCTGGCGAGAACATGTTTGCGTCTGGACACAGAAAGAACTGTAGAATATGTTCAAAAGCAGAAATTTTCCTTTCGATGGCCACGTATGAACTTCAGCTAAAACTGTTTTGACCCACGGCCCTCGCTTCCATACACGCCGCTATCTTTACGAAAAGGATCTGGGATAGGAGTGTAATTTTTAGTACTATTTACAATATGAGCGGCCGAACTGCATGGACATTTACAAGGCGAGCCGTAGTAAATCTCATACAGTTCGGACGTGAATATGTAGTATTTACAACATGAGCGGCCGAACTGTATGGACATTTACAAGGCGAGCCGTAGCAAATCTCATACAGTTCGGACGTGAATATGTGCTATTTACAATATGAGCGGCCGAACTGCATGGGTATTTACAAGGCGAGCCGTAGTAAATCTTATACAGTTCGGACGTGAATATGTACTATTTACAATATGAGCGGCCGAACTGCATGGGTATTTACAAGGCGAGCCGTAGCAAATCTCATACAGTTCGGACGTGAATATGTACTATTTACAATATGAGCGGCCGAACTGTATGGACATTTACAAAGCGAGCCGTAGTAAATCTCATACAGTTCGGACGCGAATATTGTAAATTACTTATGCAATGAATGCATGTGAATGCGTATATTTTCGAGATACGAAGCACTTGAACCAAGAAATTCGAAGGAAAAGGTGGCTGTAAATTCGGACGTATCCATATTTACAATATTGATTAAATATTCACTTTCTTTTATTTTTCCTTTATGAATTATTAATGAATTGGATAAGCAAGAGTTAGAAATTAGTAAGACCTACTTTAGCCTCCACCAATATAATAAATCTTATTCCATATGCTTTAATCAACGTTCTGTATTGAGTATTGTTTTGAATGTCGTAAGACGCTACCCTACACCAAAAAGACCCCATCAAAACAATGATTATAACCCTACCTATAGTTTCTAATCGTTTCACATGTGAAAAACATATCGAATTGGAACATTTCACATGTGAAATTCTCAGTTCACATTTTCACACATGGAATATCTGATTCACATGTGAAATGGCATGTTTCAAAATTCCACATCAGTGAAACGCACTGACCTTGATATAACTGGACTGCGGATTAACCTCTGGAAAATATCCTCAAAAGTCCGCCATCTTGATGGGTCATAAGCTCTCCTCAACCAATCACATGCAAGATGTATTTCATGAAATGAAAAAGGGTCGTGGGACCAAAGTCGAGAGAATAGCGAGTTTAGTGAGTCAACGTTTCGAAAGCTAAAAAATTTGTCGGCAAACCGAAAATTTGACTAAGTTCGGACATCTTTTAAAAGTTTCCCATTAGAAGACGATTCTGAACGTTTTTTTATGTAGCATTACCCGTCGGATGACAAACCAAGATGGCGCCGGTCAATTGAAGACACTTCTTGCAATACAAAAGTATCAGAGACCCGCAATCCAGTTATACAGAGGTCAGTGCACGTAACGCAGTCATTGTTTCGAAACTGAATGGGAGATTCCAATTGGCTTTTTCGATGAAAATCAAGGATTTGTTTTAAGGAATTTTTTAAGCTTTACATTTTACGTAGAGGTGATGGAGGTGGTGATGGTGGTGATGAAGGTGATGATGATGGTGATGAAGGTGATGGTGATGATGATGATGGTGGTGATGATGGTGGTGGTGATGATGATGATGGTGATGATGATGGTGATGTGATGATGATGGTGATGTGATGATGATGGTGATGAAGATGATGATTATGATGATGATGATGGTGATGATGATGATGAGGGAAATGATGATGATGATGAGGGAAATGATGATGATGGTGATGATGATGATGATGGTGGTGATGGTGATGGTGGTGATGGTGGTGAAGGTGATGGTGGTGATGATGACGATGATGGTGATGATGGTGATGATGGTGATGATGGTGATGGTGATGATGGGTTAACCCGTAGAAAACTTGACTTCGTTTCAGATATTCTGCACACTTCGTATACCTATGATATACGATTGAATATTGGCACCATAAAAACTACTGATCATATAGGGATCTAACACACTCGAACTGGATTGTCTTTTCACTCACCTGAAGTTATACCCTTTTGCAATCAAAGCATGAGGGTTGCTTAGTCTGTAATGTGCAAACAGAACGTTTTGCTAGTTGACTTTTTTATACAATTTCTAATTGGGAAAATTAGTAACGCTAAAGTAGCTTTAACGGGATTCTTAACCTTTACTGTTTGAGTTATTTTTCGAGAAATTGCTCTCCAGAGTGTTTTCAGTTCTTTGGAGTCAAAAACTACCCGCATAACTCTTTTGTTTTCTATTGTTCTAATAGATAATTTAAGCACACAAAGGTCGCTCAAAAAAGTGTGGACACTAAAGTTTAAATATGCGACATACTGCGGGAAAGTCACTTAACCATGTTCACATGTAGTTCACATGTGAAACAACCGCAGATATGAAATTTGGCATGCGGTCTTCTCGTAAGGTGGTGTTTCTGTCCTCAGAACTGACCTCTGCCGATTTTGCTGCGCTGGATAGTTATTGACAATTTTGAAACTAGAAAAACGCATCTTCTAGTGATTTCAAAGGATTCAAATTACATGAAACTAGGGTCATCGGAGGTTTCAATTATATAAAGAGAACTCAGGACGCGTGGGAATTTGATTGTTCAAAGAAATGGATAAATGCGGAAAACCTAATGTATTTTTATTTCATGTCCGCCCAGTTAATCCAACTCTACAAGGAAACTGTCCATCATGACACTTCATTTACTCGTTCTTGAACCCTTACAATAAACGAGTTCCTTAAAGAAGATAAGAATTTCTCTCCTCACCATATCAGTCGGTGAGGCGAGAAATTCTTCGATATCAGTGGTGAGGTGAGAAATTCATTGCTTGGCCACGATAACTTTCACCTTAAGAATTACCACAAGACTTACTTCTTTAGCGGTTTACCAAAATTTGTTCCAGGCATGGGAAGTTGGTCAAATTCAACTGGACGATCTGGTAGGACACATTTACCAGTCATGACTCCTACGAAGAATGAAGGTAGCAACACAAGCAATTGATGTTAAGCTAAAGAACGGGGTTTATGTTACTCTAGTCTGGTAATTGTAACATGCAGCGAATGGACTCATATTTGCAACTTACACTTGTCAGAGGACTGTCAAGTCCATGCGATTGAACGGAGCAACACAGGTCTTAACACCTTACAGTGTTTCGACATCTAACTTTGTTGATAAAATTATATTTCCACGATCATTCAACGGAATGACTTGAAACTTGATAGGATGGTTAATTTCAAGATGAAAAGCTCTCGCTCAAACCTTCCCCCCCACATATGTCCAATACAGGCATCTTCCGTCCTTGATACCATCTGACCAAAATTTTGGCAGCGGGTGTATGACACCAACAGCATGCGTTGTCCGACGGACAGAAATTCTTGTCTGATGGTGTACGATGCTTCACTCTATCGTTCCGTCCTGTCAGATGGTTCAGATGGTGTCAGCCGGTCTTGTGCTTTCCACCTTTCCGACCTTCCCTCCACCCACATATTTCACCAATGACCACACATAACTCGTCTACTCCCGTTCCCGGCCTCTTTATTTTCATGATGCAATAGTCTGTATTCTACCATGATAGAGACTAAGATTTGTTTCTCTTCTTTTACATAGTGTATAAAATAATAAAGGAAACTTGTCTAACCTATCGTAAACATAAACTACCCATGAACTCCCTTAAACAAAAAAATTACATTTTATAGACTTAAAAGATTTGGAACTTTGTACATTACTTATGATAACAGAATTCTGACATGGTATTATTCAGTTTCACGAACTGAATCAACGTATAAAGTTTGAAGCGACTTCGTTGTAAAGTCTTTCAGATTTAACTTATTATGTTACCGTCTCATTTACATAACAAACATATAAGAACAAAATGAGATACGAAAAAACTGTAGAAGGCGTTCTTAGTTATTTCATTCAAGAGTTCTTTCAGACAAGACAAACTAAACTTTCGTTTCATAGGCTTTTCAGTAAAACTTATCTGTATCTACCTAACTATATATACAATTTATTACGGAACACTTCGTAAAACCTATCTCCTTGACTCCTTCCTGACCGTAGTGGTCCTCGGCGACCACTGGAGACTTAGCTTTTTACTCTGGCTAACGCTAGACATTTTTACTCGGACAGGAAAGAGTCAAAAAGTGGGATGAGAACACTTACCGTGGCCGTACTTCACCTCTTTTCCCTTAACACAGCATCTGTATGACATCGAGCATTCTTATACTCTCCTTCTTCCGGACATTTGCCTTGCTGCATTCTTGGTGTGATTACCAAATTGGTCATGACAGAAACAGCATGGTTCTCCTGTAAAATGAAGAGACAAAAAGCCAACGTAAAATGTTCAAGAATCTTGAACAAGTTAACATATAAACAGCACACACCCCAAATTTTCTTCGGGCTTGCGTTTTATTCCCAATCATTCGTTTTTTTATTTGGAAAGAGTAAAATTTCTCTCAAGAATTTCAATTAAAAATCTCATGTTAAATGGTAAAAACGGTGACAACAAGTATCAACACTGCTCACGCATATCCAAGCTCTATGCTTGGCTGTAAACGTTTACTCTTGAAACTCCAAACTTCGAACGTAGTGTTTGAAAGTAGAGTGTTGGGTTGTCAGTATTGAACAACTTGTAGATAACCTAAAGGGTTGGGAAACTGCTGGAACGTAAGTGTAGAGAAACTGACCTACTGAGCGAAGGCCACTCCACCGAAGGGCCTTCGCTCGGAACGTCAGTTTCTCTACACTTCAGTTCTGGAAGTTTTCGAACCCTTTTGGTTATCTACAAGTGTAGTGTTTGGTCTGATGTAGTGTTTTATCCATAGTTTTTTAACATGAGTCCCGCCTTACATTCAGTTTACGCAGGCATAGACTTGTCTCCATATTCAAAACTTTCAAGGTTTACAAGGCCATTGCCGAAGCTTGACAGGATTATTCACAAAATTGTCACAGAGGTTTATTTTTGTTTTGTTTGAAGCTGACAAATCTGAGAAACCGAGTCAGTACACGATCCAGTTTGTTGAATGAAATCATCAAAAGATTCTATGTTTTAGATAAGAACACTGTAAAAACTGGTTAAAACAACCAACTAATGGTTGTCTCGGATTCATTTCCATTTTGACCTAAAATATTGGTGAAAACAACCAAATTTATTGGCTAAAACAACACGATTCTTGGTTATTACAACCAATAAAAAATTGGAATGCATGCATCTGAGACAACCAATAAAATTGGTTATTTCAACCAGTCAGTTTTTACACTGAAGAAGGTACAGTTTCTTACATTTTGTCAAAACATTCGCGTATTCTCAGCCATGTTAACAACCCCATACCTCTGGTGGCATAACATACTCTGAAGAATTCCATATCCGAGGTCGATCATACAGTGTGCTTTTGATTGTTTTATTGTTGGCCTTGACTGGCACGTCAATGGACAGGTTCGTCAATGCCGTTCCCTTAAGTTTTGTGGAGACTGAATTGAGTCCAACGTCCGTAGACTGATATCCTTTTTTGTGTATTATGACATAACTAAAATTAAACAAGGATTGAATATTAATAAACGGTCCTAAAGTTATGTCAAAAACTGAAAATTTTCACGATGTGCCACATTTGTATTAGTTGGATTTTGTGGAAGTTAATCGTCTAGGTTAGTGTGCTCTTGACTAGACAGACTGCTGATGGAAGGGACTGACGTTTCGCTAGAAAACACCTTTTAAAAGTGAAAAAAAGGATAAAAATATAACTGGGTTAACTCGCGGTTTTTGGCGAACTTTCGATGATTTTGTAAGGCTCGGATTTAGTTCAAAATACAATATTTTAACTAATAAAAAGGGATTTACAACTAACTTGAACGTTTTTCGGGAAAAATTACGGTAAAGCAACAATAAACCACCGCTGTGTCCTGAGCAATGTCTTCACCAAACCATCCATGGTAAGTATAATGACTCTTGGTATTAACCGGGCCGTAGTTGTCACAGCGGATTTGAATCACCTATGCATTCGGGCTGCCGGTCCGTATTGGGTAACCGGTATGCTTACACGGGAAATGAACCAAGAAGCCAAATCTAATGTAGCCTGTGTAGCAAGCGTTTCAGTAGGTTCTTGAGAAGCAATTTTGGCAAGTTTTTCAAAAGTATCCGAAAAATTCATTGAAACGCTTGCTACGCAGGCTAAATCGAATAGATGTTCAAACCAACGGTGACAACAGAATGGGGTTTTATCCCTGTCCTTCGACTTCACGTGTAATCCAAGCCCCAATATTATTGCCTGCAAGAGCAGAAGTACAGCGGGTGCACAAGGTAGGATATTTAAAACGAGAGCACGCCGTATCTTATATATTCCCCCGTCCAATAAAGCCAGGTTGAGATGCCGACAATACAATTTTTCCCTAATGCCGGCTGAAATTATATTCAGGTCTGTGTCTGTGCTTAAAACTGCTTAATTTATACTTATATATGATTTATGTACTTAATTTATACATGATAGTCCACGCCGTGACAGGTCCAATCTGTGACCTTGATAGCTCATAAGAAAAAGGTGAGAATTTCACTTAATGAGTGAACATGCAATACCACGCAAAACTGGAAACCACTGGTGCAAAATGTATGCCGCGAAATATAGTTTATTTATACAATCTTATGTTTCCTGTTTCTAAGAGGTAAATCTCACTTTTAAAACGGAAAAATTGTATTTGACAGAATTCATAAACGTCCATGATCCAATGAAGTCAGTTTAATCGCCGTAGCTTTAATTGCGCACTTCTTTTGACGACGATCAGGACGAAGAACCGTTCGTTTCGTTTCGTTTCACCTGATTTTTTTCCCTTGGTGAACCTTCTGTGTCTAGCTAACCAAATATTTCTAGCTGGAGCCGCCGGCCAACGCGACCCTAATTCCAACGCCCTGAAACTTTTCACTTAATCCATTTCTAAACTTATGCTTGTCTGGAATTTATGTAGAAAAATTAAAACGGTATTTAAAATGGACAGAGTGTACTTACCCGATCACATATCGTATAATAGTCAGTTGAATGAGTCGATTGATAAGGCCAATCTTTTTGCTCTTGATCTGTACAACCTCATTCGTTTCATATCTTAGAACAGCATCTGCGATAGCGCTACAAGCATTGTTGAAGTTCTTCATTGTCGATAGATCATTAACAAGTCACGAGTACAACCAAACCGCCGGTCTACACCCAAGCAGCCCAACCACGTTTGGCATGTACTTGCGAACTCAAATTACGTTGACACAACGGCCCAAATGCGGAATCTTCACACCCGATTTCAAGTTTGGTTCTAGCTGGTCTAGGTCTTGACCGAGTTAACATGACGATTTTCCAAATAAATCGGGGTATCGGTTGTACCAGGACAGCTGTACAGTTTGAGTCCCAATATATTTACACCAGACACTTCCGATGTGTCTCAGCCAAGATTTAATCTGGTGGTAAATTAAATCCCTTGGGAATTGTTACACCAAGTGAAAATCGTGATTTTTCACAAATTTAAGGTGGTAAGTTAAATCCCTT
>JBAHVQ010000198.1:659597-671135 GCA_036872915.1 Nanipora kamurai
TACTGTAAGAGGACATGTAGTCGTGAACATTTGGGTTGTGCTTACTTCCTTGTTGTTAACCTTTTTATTAACACAGGACTACAACAGACTGTAATAATGAGTCAACATTGTGAATCAACTGACATGCTGGCATCAGCAGCATCTATCACTTTTGGAAAGGCTTTTTTCATACCTCTCTTTCTTAAAGTTCTTCCCCACCTGGCATGTCGACTCGTTGACGTCAGTCACATTGAAAATGATCACGTCCATACCTCGGTGTTCAGATTCGTATCAAGGGATGGTGTCGAGACCGCCCTGCGTTCGATCGGCTTCCGCTTGCAGCGACATCGAAGAACCTCGAGGATGGCCCGACGGAACTTCTCGAAACGTATGGCGTACACGAATGGGTTGAGCGCCGAGTTGAGAATTACAATCATGAACTGTGTATCCCTCAGATAGTGAATGGTGAGACAACTACATGTTTCGCACCAGTTCATAGTGTAAATGATGATGCAGGCTGGGATATAACATGCGAGGAATATCGACAGGATGATTAAGTAAGTCTTGGTGAGTTGAACATTCCAGCGGTTCGATACATCTTGAGCTTGAGTCGTCGAGTGATGCATTAATGAGCCGGAGGTTATTTTAGCGCGAATTCGATCCCTTAGCTCGCCAAACATCTTCACATAAGTAAAGGCACTCACCCCTAGAGTCCATACCACGGCAATGTTGACGAACACGAACGCGTAAAGTATGTAAGTGGTGAAGAAGTAGATGACGGAGAGTCCGATCGACACCAACCACACGGCCACGGCCAGTGTTAGGAAACGCGGTACACTGAAGTATAATCTGTAGCGAACCGGTGAAGTTATGGCCAAGAAGCGCTCGAACGCCAGCAACGAAATATTCAACACGGACGTCGTACAGGAGATGAAATAAGATAGGTGAATGCTCCAGACGTCGATCTCAGCAAGGGGCATTTTTAGGCCTTCTTTAACGTGAACATAGATTGAGATTGGTTCGGTGACACAGCCGACGATCAGGTCCGCAATGGCTAAGTTGACGACGAAGTAGTTGAATGGATTACGGAGGTTATTGTTCGGGTTGATCAAGACAGCGAGACAAACGAGTAGGTTACCTGAGACGGTGACCAAACAAAGAAACGAAGAAACTGTCGCTGTTGTGTAGGATAAATGACTTGGAGCCGATACATTGACACAGTTAGACTCGAACATTAGGTGAACCTTGTGTAGCTTCAAATACACGGATGTAAGAATTCAGCAAGACGTAGCGTTCGTAACAGCTATGATGCAAGTGATCATGCAACTGAAAATGTGACGTTTATAATTCCATAGACGCGCTGCCCCTTATTAATATCGTAGGGCGATTAATGTCAACGTGGGTCGTCCTCTTCCGTTTCACGGGGATGAGTTTCCGTCACACCTAAACAACCTTTTCACACTGTTTTCCTTACCCAGAAAACTCAGAAAACTACATCTTCCTGCCTTACATCTTGGCGATTGTTTCGGCTTGGCACCCTCAACCCATCGGGAGGTGAACACCGAACCAAACAATGGTTTCCAAACAATACTCTCGACCCCCTGTAGGACGTGCTGTCAAACACTGCTGAAAAAAACGGTCCAACACCACGTGGAAAAACACTGTTGCCTGTTCAACGCCATCCAATATTCGTTAAATGAAAAATGTTGGACAAACGGCTTAACAAGGTATGGGGAACAGACGAGTTAATAGTGGATCCAACAATGTCGAGTTCTTCTATTAGGTATTATTTCAAAGCGATAGATTTTCTGGAGTAAAAATGTAAATGAAGAATAAAGACCAGAGCACAGCTCATTGTTGTAATGTGCACAGCCATTATGACACAATTTGAAAAATTTTAAATTGATTTTAAAAATAACTTACTTTAGTTTATCAATTTGTTTTTATTCATTAAATAATGCACTAACTTAAGTAAACATCAACTTCAAAGTATTCAGAATTGTCTCTATATGGCTATGTACAGTTTTGAGCAAAGGTGAGATCAACGATTGGAACGATCAAATTCAAAAGTTTTGTTCACTTGTAATTGCTTCCACCGCTTAAACTAAGTTTAGCATTTGTAACGATCGACAGTCACTGACATGATCCCTTCCAAATGCATGCACCGCTCAACTAAAGATCTTCAGCAGTTGCAGCGACCTCCAATGGGCCACAGGCATCCAAATAATCGCCGCCATCGATTAAAATCGAAGGTGAAGCATAACAGGTCACAGCCCACGTCATACCCGATGGCCTTTGCTCGAAACGTCAGAATTTTCCTACATATATTTTATGGTGTACTCTAGTATTTGACTGACTTACATAATGGAAGGTTTGATAACTATAAGTAATTAGGATTTACTACATTTACTAGAATCGAGAATTGTAGAAGCCAAATTGTAAGGGAATTCCAAGGCCCTCTGCTTTACATCTATAACCGAGAAGACGCAAAAGTCTTACCACCTGCCACTGCTGATGGACGAGGAGTACCATCCCTCAATTCCCTCGCTTATTTAAAGACTGGTGTTGGCTAGCGGTCCGAACAAGGGTCGAAACCGAATCTTTTGTCTCAGAGTTAATTCAGGCGACCAGTAAATGATGATAGGCAGGTTCTTTATACACAACATTAAGGTTATTTTGAAAGAGACAGCTTGACCCTTCGAAGCAGGAGTACCTTCGAACAAAGAAAGACTCCAGGCGCCTAAGTACTCTTGAAGTTTGCAGTGATCGTTCAAGATATAGGTGATTTATACCGCATCCAAATACAGTTTTTGTCATGGATGTGGCATAAATAATGTCGAACAGTAGGATTCGGTATTCGCCACACGAGGCCAAGGGATTGCGAATTCTGCGCGCTGCTCGATCTGTCGTTTCAAACAACCGCTCGCACAGATTAATTTCTCGGACTAATCACGCATACCTCCTAAGTGCAAGGACACGTTTTCCCTTTCGTAAGCGAAAATTTAAGTTATTGTAGTTCTTGAAATATTTGGTCAATTTTTTCGGTTGTCGCGCTGTATCCAGAAGATTGCTGTTACACACTAAGCGCTTTCACCACGGTTCTGGATCAAGACAATGTTTCAATAAGTAGCCAATGCAAAAAATCGCCTGTGTATGCGCAAACTCAGACGGATCCTAAAAATATCGCGCTTGTGCCAAATCCGCAAGCTAAACTAAAAGTTTTGCAGAGGCAAGATCTAATCTGTGAGTCTAAACAGATATCAACAGTTGATAATCTTACCTGTCAAATTGGCTGTGAAAGAAAAGATGTTTTTGTGTCGTCGATTTTCCTCATTGGTTCAGGTGACGGGTGTGGAATCAGTCTGACGCAAAACTCCGTGATTATCCAATTATTACCCATGTTACCCTGAGCATGATTCTGAAACAGAACATTGTCGGTTTGAGGAGTTAAAGAAGCGATTTGATCGATTCCTTTTCTTATGAAATTTATGTTCTGGTTTTACAAACTGTTTAGGCTCAGGGACTTGAGAGGTTTTCTGAGGAGTCGTTACTTTAAAAATATGAGGGGAAGTAGTTGGGACAATGTTCATGAAATTTGGAACATCCGCAGAGACTCACTGATGACTTAATGCAACCAGCAAGGGGTATCAGGAAGTTTACTTTGATGCTAATTGCGGTAGCCAAAGTGGTCTGATTTTCGACTTGTGAATAGTATACCAGACGTGAGACTGGAGTCCACATGCGCCTTGATATAATGGGTCAATGGGAGTAGTTATAGATGGCTTGCAATTATTTTCTTCAGATTCGGAAGACAATGATACGACGGCCATCTTAGTTCCACATGCAATACGAAGGCAATACGATTCTTACAATGTGTGTGAAGAAAAAAAAGCGCCACTCTATTAAAACTTTACTAAGTTTCTTTATTAATCTTCTATTGTATTAATTTATAAGGCGAAAAGACCCAAAACAATGAAAGTCTGAAAGAGTCAAACGTTTACACGCAATGGCAAATTAAGGTAATTTCCAAGCGTTAACAATTAATACAAAATGCATGGAGAATTTATTCATATCATAAGCATGCCTTAACTACCCACAGAAGAAACGATGTTTATTGTTATGACGTACATCCAAACATGAAGTGTCCGGTATTCAGCAGATTTATTTGCTTTCTGCAAAAATTTAGGTGCTTCCAGCAAAACTTGACAAAATTGGAAGCTGAAAATTCTAACCTTCTGAGCGAAGGCCCGAAATGATGGCTGGTCATTTGCTATATTTAAATACTATTTAAAATCGAGCAACAAACAGTCACGGGAAGGAACCAAGAAAAAAACCAGAGGAAATGGTAAAGGGTCTTTGTTTTTTTGTCCGTTTCTCTCCCTGTCTGCGAGCTAATAGACATTTTAAAATAACAAATGACCCGCCATGACTTGCATTATATTAATTGCTCTGTTACAAGTTTTAATGGTAACGACATACATGGACATTGACACCTAATTCCATTTTCCTCGTTCATCGAGTACCATAATTACCCTAGCTCATCGAGTACCATAATTACCCATAGAATATAATTGAATAATTACAGCATTATGATGATTGGATAAACAGGCACCTCGGTTGCAATATTTTCCTTGTTATGTTTGGCGAACAAATTAGTCCACATGTTCAAACTTCTGGCGTGACGTAGCACGACGTAAACCAAACTGGAATCAAAACATTGACACTGAAGCACATGCATTGTGCAAAACCAATTAAAGAGTTATAGTTGTACAGAGGTAATTTTGCTCTTCAGATCAAAATACTGCAAATGATTTAGATGGAATATTTTCAGTTAAATTGATTGTGAAAAACCGGTGATGATTTTTGTGCAGTTGACTTTCCTCATTTTTGCGTGCGTAGGTTGTCTCACTTGGAAAGTCTAGAACCTTAGAACGATTATGAAATAGGAGGTTCTTAGGTTAGGTCGTTCAAAAGTGAGTTTCCTGAGTAGTTAAGATCGATTTCTTTTATTGCATGAATTTTAAGTTCTGCATAAAAATATTCTATTGCCAATGCGGCCTACTTGTTACTGTATTTACAAATTTGTTTAAGGTTTCGCCGTCTACGACCTGATCAGAAACTACCATGTTCTTTTCGCATCTTTCGGTAGTTTCTGATGGGGTCCTAGGCGACGAAAGCTTACACTCGAATTTATAAATACAGTACCAAGTAGGCCGCATTGGTAATAAAATGTTATGTTATAACCACGTTGCTGGAGGATACATTCCGTCAACATTTTAAGTTCTGGGAAAACACCTCCGTTTAGTTTTACGGCTTGAGGAGTTCTCTATTGGGTCACTGTTGTCGAAACATATAAAAGGAAGTAGTCTGCAGGAAGCTTACGACATAATCCTTAAAGGCATAAAGAATGACTTACGCCGACTAATACGGGCTCCGTAAATAGTATCATAGTTTCGTAACAGCTTAAGTTATTTGATTTCTAATTGCAAAATTTGCAATCATAAGTCGCATGGCTCGGTTTTTGTACACCGGTTGTTGCTGGACTCCACGTACTTGTCGAAGATGTGTCTATACTGACTATTTGCTCGTTCGTCTTTCTTTTCATAATGGTTGGGAAATAGACGCATACATTTCAGACAAATATTTAACGGATTTAGAACGAAGTCTTTGTCTTATAGATCGTTTGTAATCAATCCCATGAGGTTCAAGAGACAATGATACGGCGGCCATTTTGGTTCTACATACAATAGAAGTTAATGAGATTCTTTGGTTAAAATTAAAGAAGATGGCCACCATGACGTCTTGTGCAAATCGCCTATACAAGTTTCCCGTTTCGGACGAGTTTCCCTTCATCAAAATATATTCGCCTGCTCGGTCCAATTCAAACAGATTTAATGTTTTTTCTCAGTCAGTTGAATCTTTTCTCTCAGTCAGTTGACAGACAACTCCGTCCATTGGTTGAAGGCTGCCACGCTCGTGAATACGTTTCGTTTGCTCAGGGAGAAGTGTGAAAATGAAGTGTCTCAAGAACTTGGCCAAAACTACTTTACTCTCCATCATGGCGAATGTTTGCCCGATGCAGTTCCTGGGGCCGAGCGAGAATGGGAAATAAGTCAATGCTGAATTGATACCTTCCTCTTCCGACTCCCAGCGGTCAGGATGAAACTCCGTAGGGTTGTCCCAATAATGCGGGTAACGGCCCATCACAAAAGGACTGGCACTGATTGTGGTCCCTCTGGGAATAGAATATCCACCTAGAGTGACATCATCCGGCGTTACCCGTATGATTCCCGGCGCTGGAGGGTAAAGACGCAAGGTCTCCTTGAGACAGCATCCAAGAAACTTGAGTTTCGCCAGATCGTCGAAGGTTACGTCATCTTTTGTACCCAGTACACTTATTATCTCTTTCTCCAACCGCGTCAATACTTTCTCCTTTCGGGCTAGTTCCAGGACACAAAACGAAAGAGTCGATGAGGTGGTCTCGTGACCGGAGGAGAAGAATGTGACAAAATCATCGATTAAATCTTCTTCGGAAAGATCCGGATCTTGCTCGGCTGATTTCAGAATGTGGGCTAGAATATCCTTCGGAGTGCGTTCCCCACGTTGAATCGCCTCTCGTCGTTTTGCTATTGTTTGTTGCCCGGTGTGCCGAAGAAATTGAACTGCACTGATAACTCTTCTCTGACGTGAGTAAGATGTGAAGTCCCATTTATGGAGCGGATTCACAAAAGCCTCCTCAACCCCCTTCAAAATTTGGCTGTATGCCTCAATAAACGGGCCTTTGGGATCATTGATGACGTTGAGGTCGATCCCAAAGCCCGCTTTACAAATAACATCCAGAGTGACCAATGAGAATTCATCGACCATTCTTGTGCCCATGCCTTTTTTCGACCTGTTGCGAAGCTTCGCCAGGAAGATATCCGAACTTTGGTTAAATTGAGCCATGAGGTTACGAAGATACTGACGGTGAAAAGCAGGGTTCATGAGGGTTCGTCGATGTCTCCACTGCTGATCATTCAGATTGGTCAACAAACTCGTACCCATTGCTCTTTGGCCAAATAGAGTTTGTAAGCAGTCCTTGTAAAAGCGAGGATTTTTCGGAAAATTTCTCACGATGAGCACATCTCGTACGTCGGCAATATTAACGACGTTCACCCACGGAAGAAAAAATAACCAAATCAAAACGATGTCACCGTGCTCGAGATGAGACTCGAGCAAAAACTGGAACGACGAACAGCCATCATCAAGCTTCGCTTGTATCTCGGGAAAGTTACCTTTGAAGAACGAACTCGGCGGAGGGCCTGGAAGGTGGCCGTACTTGACATGGCGAAGGTAAAGAAGATACGAAGTGAAGAGGATCAGAAACAAGATAAACAGTAGGAATAAAAATGCAAGAAGTTCGAGAAGCAGAGTTACAGTAGTCGCCATGATATCAGGCTGCGAGGAATGCGCGTGAATTTGAATGAATCGGCAGGACAGCCACGAATTTATTACACGGGCGGCAGCACATACCTTAAATGTTTGACCACTTGTACTCATATGCTAATCGACCCCTCTGGAGGACAACTTCAAAGTTCCGACGTCCAAAAGACCGAATAATTTATAGAAATTGTTTTGTTTATGAGAATTTTTCCTCCAACAGGGGAACAAGTGCAAGTGGTCTATTACATTAAATTTTCCCGCTTTACGCGATTTTTGCAAATAAAGTGACTTGGTTTCTAAAATTCCTGTTAAATCGCGAAAATTAAAACTTGTGATAGTGAGACGTTGTGGAAATTTCATGTAATAAAGTAAGTTTTGTTCTTCATTGTTATTCTGAAAATATTGCCTGTGCAGAATCTGGATATACTTAAAGCATAGTCAATGGAGATATGGTCTGGAAACTCTGCGAAAGTCCTTGTTCTATCTTTTTGTTCACCTTTATGCAAACTTGTGCACGGTGAGAACAATGTATTTTTGGTATAATGAAGCAATCATCCAATGACAGCGTTCAGGCTCAATAACTCAACCGTGCTGTTTAAATCTTAACAAGCCTAAAACAAAAGATTTGTGCACGGTGAGCACCGTACCAACATAAAGTCGAAGCTCATTATAAGCGCTTTGAAATTTGCCGAGTTTCCAGACCATATCTCCATTGACTATGGTGAAAGGAAGCAGTCAACTTAAGAGCGTTCTACTGCCAGACAAAATCTATCCGTTACTTCTCAAGTCATTCCATTCTGGACGCGTTGCTGTAAAACTGAGAACAACGACACACTTCGAAGCACCGGTGATCAGTTTGTGAAAATTTTTTTCCCCCGGTAAAAAGTTATTTCGCTCCTGTTAATCGGATACGATTCTTCTCCAGATGCATGTAATTGAGTGCATTTTCTTACGAGAGTCTGTAACGTACTATCTCATATGTAAATCGGGTACATCTGTAGGAGAATCGGATCCGATCAATCGGATCGCGTAAACGTCTCTTTATTTAGGAAGTGAAAAGTCAGTTTAATTTTGTGGTAGTTAGAGTCTTGCTCTTGGAATGGAAAAACTTGCACCTTGCTCACCATCTGAGTCTTGGTAACTCAATGGTTAGAGCATCTCACGGGTGAAGAAGGTTGCATTATCAGAAGGTTGCATTATCCTTATTATCATTTATATTAGTAATACTATCACTACTCTGGGATATATTTGCAGTTTACTGAATCAATATGCTGCAGTTTATTATGTTACACAGGATTTGTCTTTCCAGGCAAGATGTTCAAAACAGATTCTCCCATGAATAAGCCTGCTACACTATGGCCCGTCAGTGTTGTGCCATATTAGTGCAAATTGTAGCATTACGACCAACCAATAAGCTATGAATAGTCTATCGCGTTAATTCCATATTAACTCCTTGGTGCCACTTCAGTCAACAGTAACTGATGGAGACTTTTCTCTTTGTTAACACCAGACTATTTTACTCATGCTAACACCAGACTATTTTACTCAGGCTAACACCAGATGATTTTACTCAGGCTAACACCAGTCCAGGCGATTTTACTCAGGGTAACGCCAGACTATTTTACCCACGCTAACACCAGACGATTTTACTCAGGCTAACACCAGACTATTTTACTCGTCAAAGAGAAAACCGTCTGTCACCAAGCCAAGGAGTTAATAGTGTCTCCAACCTACGGACCGACTACGTCCTGGTTCTGACTATGAATCAACTGGCGCTAATGCAGTCTCGCACACCTGCCATATAAATAGTTGTAACCACGATTAATATACAGCAATCGATAGCTTATTACCTGTAATTTGTTTTGATACCATAATATCAACCATTCACCCCCAACTATAAGATATTACAGCCAAGAAACGTTTTCACTTTGTTCCGTCAAGCTTCGGTTGATTGGGCGACCCTTGTGACCTTCATAGCTGTCAACGGGGAGACCGTGGTTATGGTAATCTGACAATGCACGTAAGACCAGGATGGCTTGCAGTCCACTTCACTCAGGTCGTGGTAACATGCAGATCTTCACTATGTTAAGTTAAAATTGATTAAACCAATAAATAGTAGGGAGTTTTCACAACACAGCAATCGGCACGGTAAATCTCCGTGTAAATATGTGACCTTGCTATACCATAGTCTTTAAAGATAAAAGAGAACTATTCGCGTAGCACTGGGCCTTAAGGTCGGTCATTTTACAAATAGGGTGTGCAAGCCTCGCCGGACAAAAAAAATTCTTGACGCGCTCTCAAGATTACCATTTCGAAACGGAAATTAATAAGCCATTCTGGTCTTACCAACGTTGTCAGATTACCGTAATCACGGCCCCCCGTTCAGATTACCGTAATCACGGGTCCTCCCGTTCACAGCTATGAAGGTCACAAGGGTCGCCCAACCGACCGAAGCTTGTCCGAACGAAGTGGTAACGTTTCTTGGCTGTAATATCTTATAGTTGAGATGAATGGTTGATATTATGGTATCAAAACAATCTCCAGGTAATAAGCTATCGATTGATGTATAATTCACCTATGTTACGACTTATTTTATGGTAGGTGTGCGAAACTGCATTAGCGCCGACCGAACAACCCCAGCCGCTTACTGAAAAGTAAATTTATAACATACTTAACGAAAGGAAAACCAAACGTCTTCAAAATTGTTTCTTTGCTGAAATACCGGCCAAAATAGAAAGTGAAATTCTCCACACGTTCGTTCGGCTTCATAACATAATCTTTCTCCCGCCCCTAACATAATCTTTGGGCTTGCGGTAAGTGGCCTTTGTCCAGCGGTAAGGTAAGCCACAACAAATTCGCGTCACTCCGCCCTGTTTTTCGTGTAATCATCGCTAAAAAGCCTTTAGCTTATTAAGGTAGTTCGATCTTATTCAATTCAGTTTTTGTAGTTGTTAAAATTACGGGAAGTGATGCGATAACGAGGCGCTAATCAGTTTATATGGCTCCTCGGAAAATTGCTATAATAGGCTGCGGAGTTAGTGGTTTGACTTCGATAAAATGCTGCCTAGATGCAGGATTGGAACCGTCATGTTTCGAGCAGCAATCGTGGCTTGGCGGTCTGTGGAATTATTCGGACGAAGTGGTGCCTAACATATCATCCGTTCATCACAATACTGTAACGAACACAAGCAAAGAAATGATGTGCTTTTCAGATTTCCCCATGCCCAAGGAATTCCCGAACTATTTACCCCGTCATATGGTACAGCAATACCTGGAAATGTACACGACGCATTTCTCTTTGAAGCAGTATATCCGGTTCAATACCAAAGTTATAAGCTTGTCGAGACATGAGGACCACAAGGCAACCGGTAGATGGGTTGTTTGGTACAGGTTAGTCATCTTCAAGGAATGGTTCATACGTAAATGTTCAAACTCCTCAGTTTAGTGTTTGTCCCCCACCTCCATCGGGCATCCTGGACCGAGTCATTCATTGATTCGCACTAAATTAATAGCTTGCATTACTTCATGAGATTACCATATCTAACGGATAGAATCCTTTAATGTTATTCATATTATCACATGGAATTCTTCAGCAGATTCATATGTTTTGAAAATTTATGGCATTTTTTGACGCCCTGTCACATGGTGGGATTTTTTATGGTTGCAAATTATCTAAAGAATTTTAGCATTTATCTAACATGCTTTGTGCGACTTTTTTAACAGAAATTAAAAGATTTATGAAAAGTAGATTGGATTGACTATTTCTAACTACAAAAACATGTACATAGAATTGTAGCTAGGGAGGAGCCAGGCAGGAACCATATAAGAATTATAAAAATCAAAGCCTAGCAAAATAGAAGTAAAACCATGAGCAAGATAAAGCTTAAAATATTAAATTTACCCAAAGTTTCTTGGTAAGTGCAACATCGTCAGAGAATGAATAAATTGTGACATGACATGAATACATATAAGGGACAATGTTACTAATTACAGCTATTATATAAAGGTGGATGAGTTGCCAGAAATGAAGGAAGGAAGGATTAAGAACAAATAAATAGGATTAGAACAAAGAGAGAGGAATGGAGCCCAGGTTTGCATTTTGGAGAGGAATGGAGCCCAGTTTTGCATATATATTCA
>JBAHVQ010000198.1:678491-693503 GCA_036872915.1 Nanipora kamurai
ATTTTCTCATTTTCTACTTCTTTTGCCAGCCCATCAACCATACTAATGAAATTACCAACAATACTTTGAAATTCAACGATTTCTATAAGGAAAAAGTAAGTTCTATGAACTCTGCTATAGGTTTGTAGATTGAAATAATTTCATTTTGCATTTTTTCAGATTTTTAATCACATTTTAAAAACAACTACAATATGAACTAAGCAGACCTTAATAGAAACTATGTATATCAAAAGCCCTTAGCAAATACAAATGTGTTTGTTGTATAAAAATGAGCTGACCTTTGTGATCTGAAACTGCAAAACATAGAATCTCTGTTTCCATTTGTTTACTATTACCAATCATTTGAAGTTTTGCACAGTGATAATTTGATAAACTGTGTTAAGTTTTGGAATATCACATTTTATTTTATTGCCAAGCTTTTGACATGTCTGTTGACTCAAGACTTCAGAGCAATTCCCTATGGCCCATCAGCTCAAGTCATATAAAAGAAATAACTATCTAATATTAGAAATCACACGAGAAAACAAACACTCTCATTTTAATGAACTAAAACTAAAGACAACTGAGTACAACTAACTGAATAGAGCTGTCCATCTGCTGTTTAGTGGGTGACCTTCTTGGCAAATCATTGAATTTCTTGCAATTTCAATGAATTCTCTCATTCTTCAGTTGAAGTAATGACTGTCGGTAGCCAGAAGCAACCTGCTGTGAAAAAAGGGCAACTAGAAAAATCAACTGTAGCTAAATACTTGTGGGAATTCGACCACCAGATAAAATGGGAAGACTTTTCGCTTCTGGCTACCAGTAGTCACTACTTCAGCCAGAGAATGAAAGAATCCATAGAAATTGCAAGAAATCCAGCAATTTTCCAAGAACTTTAGCCACTAAACAGCACGTGGACAGCTCTGTTTGGTTAATTGTTGTACTCAGTTGTCTTTAGTTTTAGTTAATTAAAATTAGAGTGTTATCTTCCATGATTTCTAACATAGCTATTTTGTTTATGTGACGTGAGCCAATGGGCTGTTGGCAATTGCTCTGATGAAGTCCTGAGTCAACAGGTTGAAAGCTTAGTGATAAAATAAAACATGGTGTTTCACAAACTTAACATTGTTTAATATTAATTTTCAAATAATTTAGCACACCTGTTAGTGACATAGCATTTCTGAATCCTTTTAAATACTTAATCATGGGAAATTCTTCTGGTATCACTTTGTATTACATAAAATGACAATTCTTGATTTCACGCAATAATTGCTTATTACTCTAAAATATCAGTTCACAACATGAATAGAAGTGGTATATATTAACTAGCGATCGAAATCTCCTGGATTATCGTCATATGAATATTTTCCTCAGTGTTCTATACTCTTTAATAAATTACTGACGATGACGGTAAAATGTCTGGAGAAATTCGAGAAACATAAGCTCAGAAACAGACCGTTTAAAACAAAATTCTTTTTCAAAAATGTGATTCCAAAATTTCGAAAATCTCCTTCAAGGAAACGCCGTTTCAAAAGTTTACTTACTATCGACAAATTCTTTACATTCTTCTTTCAATTCTTGTGTTTGCTGGTAAACTTCAGGTTCCAGAACACGAATTTTAGATAGTTCGTCAAAGTGAAAACCACTTGCTACGTCCGCCATATTTACCAGTTGCCATGGTGGTCAGGAATACATAACATCATCCAAAAGTACGCTTACTTTTCCGAGCCGACGGCAGGTGGTGTCGAGACTTGAGAAAGCTTGACACGTTTAGTTGTTACAGTCACTGTCTATCTTCACTTTTAAGCAATACTTCTGAAGTTGCGATAGTGCTATAGCTTGTGTTGACTTAAATCTTGTAAGTAAATAGCTGCATTCGGTTGAAAATCTGCACATGCAGATGTATGACCGTGACTATAAATTATAGTCAAATGAATGTGATTCTTAATTAATGGCGGCGACTGTGGCGGTCTTTTAACAAAAGAATCGTATTAACGGCAATTGTAAGCAACTTAGCTTCCACATGAACGCCGTATCTTTGTCTTTTGAATCTCAGTTTGAATTACAAGATACTGTGGTTTCATCACTTGCATATTTGATCATTTTATAGTCAAAAGAAGCGTTTCATTCTGGTCCCAGAAGAATCGCCAACTGGCTTTCGGATGCAGGTTTTCCGGACCGGAAGTAAATATTGTTTTGCTGACTGATCCAACATGGCAAACTTAAATTGTCCTGGACCCACACTGGCTAAAGAAAAATGAGGATTATTTGCTTGAGGAGATCCTTGGCACATCCTTCACCGTGCCGGAAAATTTCTTCTGGATTAGTTTCAAATACAGAACGGAGGCATAAGATAAAAGGATGGTCCTACGTCAACCAGGCTATGATCGAAAGTTGTGCTGATAAGGTAAGTCGGCCGTTGGCGTTGATCAGAGCGTTCCTTGTGTCGTAAAACCAAGCGTTTAAAGTCATAACTCCCTTTCATCTACATGTAACCTCGTGAATATGATGTACGTTTGGAGACAGAGTTAAAACTCTGGCCATTTGTTCATTCTTTTAAACTTAAAAATGTATTCTAAAGATAAAGTCTTCATTTTCAGTTAAATGCCGCCTGTACTGCTTTAGTATTTAATAATTAAGGGATCAGAAATCTGTAAAGAAATCCAAGAAGGCTCCTTGGCAATGCGAGCATTGGATACGAATTATCTCTTGCCAAAACGTTTTCCCGTTTCTTGCATCAGACCGGAAATAACTAGATCAACTCGAGCAACTTTTTTCCGGAATGTTGAAAACATTTATTGAATGTTTGCTTGACGATAACTTTTTTCAAAAACCATAACTGTTAACCTTTTTGCTTCATTAAATATATGTAATTCTTTTTACCCACATTGCATTCCTGGATGTGGTTGTACAAAGCTGTACATTCAAGATGTATGGCAAATATCAACCAGGATTTTGCATTGTGGGTAATTTTTTTTTAAAATGCTAAGTATAGGATATATAACTCGTCCTTGGTTACAACCTGGGTACAACTGCTGTGCATGAATTGAACTGGATTGTCTGAGTGGTCTTAGACCATAACAAAAACCTTAAACTTAAATTAATGGGTTTATAGCTTTGCTTAAATGCTAACCTTACCCACTTTGGGTTTACCACCTAGCTTAACTTCTTCAAGATTGCATGGTTTTTTTTCAAACCATGAGACTAATATTATGCCAGATGATTTTAGACCATTTTTTACACCATGATGTTCAGTCATAAAGGAGTTAAGTTAGCTTGGGTTTTTAGAAACTTGCACTTTCTGAGAACTTGAACTTTAAAAATATTCTCACTTCTCATGTCAAAACTGATTCAAGCTTGTAATAGCATAATACAATTCTTAACTTGATGAATTAAACAATCATTAAGATATTTTTCGTATCACTGAAGAAGTAGAACTCCTTGTGAATTGATGGACTGTTTACCTCTTCTAGGAAGGATGCAACACCTGAGTTAAGTAATTGACCACCTGTATCAGCACCAAAAAACTAGAACCCAGTTCTTGCCTTTTCACACTGGTTAATTAAAATTACATTCTGTAGCTGCTAGCAACAGCCTTATTTAACCTTGACCTACTGTAGCTTGGATCTGGATGTATAACAGGAAACTGAATTATGCTCAGGTCATGCTTTATACACCAACTAATAAATGTAATTCTTAAGCTAATACCATTAGTACATAATTATTGTTCTTGTGAAACATACAATCTGTGCTTCATAAGTAAAATGGTTCATAGATCTAAGCCATGCTATTATGCTAAACTTAATTGCTCAAATTTAAAAATGTCATCAAGATGACTACTGTTGTCTTGACTTCAAGAATTTAAGGAATTACACTTAAGATGTCATTTAATTTGCAGCCTTCTGTGAAAGTTACACCCTATCAAATGCTAAATGCTGGGAAGTTTTCTGATGGATCACATCTGATTGTAAGTTCATAATAATTATAGAACAAAGGGCCTTTGCTCAAAACATTGGTTTTTCTACAGCTAAGTTCTGGCTGTTTCCCAACCCTTTTCCTTATGGAAAAATTCAACAGTAATTCCCATTAGAAAATGGGCCAAATCTCCGTAGGATCCTATGAGAATTCCTATAGGATAGCAAATTTCCTATTAGAATTCCCATTACACTTCCCATAGGAAGGTTATTCCAATTAGAAATTAGCCCAAATTCCTATAGGAAGGCAATATCCTACAGGAATTCATACAGGAATTCTTCATAAGGGAATGACTTGTAGAAAACCAAAAGGGTTGGGAAACTTAATTATAATTTATGACAATTAGTTTTGCCATTCAAGAAAGGCACAATCCCATTTAAATCTTCCCTTGGCAAATTACCCAATTTTTTCTTGTTTTATTGTTTCTCTGTTTTTGATTCCAGAAAAATGTCCAATTCCTGCAGAAGGAATTAGTAACACGCATAGCACGCAGATTGGTAGCATTCCATTCCCTACCGTACATTGTTGCTGTGAATCCAGACATCTCAGACACTGTAAGTTAGTTCATGAATTTTTTTTATCAGGCTTAATGAATTAAGTCAGGAGGCAATCATTTCAATAACATCGTAAACATTAACAAGGATACAGTGAAGAAAATAATCACAATTGTAGCTGCTAATTAGTGTAACTTTTCCTGAAGTGTTTAGTTCACCTAGCCAGGCACATCAAACTTTTGACCTCTGTAGGAACTCCCAACTTGGCCTACAGTAGTTCAGAAATTTCTGCACAGATGATTTCACAGAACAAAGCATCTAATTCTAAATTAGATACTTATTAGTTAAATGATTTCCAAAAAAGCCTGTGAGAATTGGTAGTTTGCCATGTTTATTGTAGTATATTTTAGTCTGCTGATTAAACGTTTTTTTCTCTTTTTCCATGGCAGTACGAGCTGTACATTCGAGCTTTTGACATGCTTTCACAATTCCCAAAGGTAAGCTCTTGAAATGGCTCTCCGATCATGAAATAATACACACTGAATTTCGAAATTAATGACTTCAGAACAATCTGGTCAGTAAGCTGGTTAATAGTATAGTTAGGGAAAAAAATGTTGTTATCGTAGGTAATTTCTATATATAATTTGTTTTCATATTTAACTTTCAAGGTGAATGAATTAAAGTCAGAAAGGAAGTACAGCAAAATGGTGAAAAGCCTACTGGATGACCACAGACATGTGGTGACGTCATTAGCTCGTGGATTTAAAGATTGCAAACATCAAGTTCGGGTAAATGTTTCCATATGCACGAACTAGCTGCAAATATACTATCTTATATCTTGTTTACCATTCAACGTCCCGCATGGAGCCAAATAACTAAAAAAAGGATGTTTTTTCGAATTTACCAAAACCTATTTTGTACTAAAATTTATAGTGCCTCTCTTGGACTTTCCTTTCTTAATCCAAACTACAACCCCGATAATTGTATAGACCATGAAAGAAACTCAGAAGAGCCTGTCGCCGTTAGTCAAATGTAGAATAAATGACCGAGAGGATAAAGGGATAAAAGGACCGATCCAAACTCGACAACTAAAGTAAACGCCATCCCTAATCCTTCTTCAATCTTTCAAACGACGAATGAAATGCTTGAACTTCCTTTGTCGTTTAATGTCTCTCCCCACCATTGACAAGTGATTTTAAACAAGAGAGAAACTCCCGATCTTTCTTTGTTCTTTCGAGGAACGAAGAAGGGAAAGGGATGACTTATGTGTACACACGCAAAAATCTCCGAAGTTTTTACTGTATTGTCGGCTAAACAATGTCGAAACAACATTTTTATCATCACTTTTTATCGTCAATCACCACCGCCAACAGTCTTTCTCAAGACTACACTAACCTGGACGATAAACTTCCACAAACATGTAACGATTCTCCCATGTTCAAACCATTTACTTTATTACGATCATTTGGACGACAGAACGAACAGCTTGACAACGACTACATCCGTTTCCCAAGCAAGATCAGACGTATACGCCAACAACTCTGATTCAACCATCGCTGCAAGGATTTTGGTCTCGTTCCCGCAGGACTTAGAATTAAGTCGCCGTTGAACACACAAGAGGCTATTCAGATCGTCAACTCCACCAGCAGACGACTGATTCGAGCGCGGATTAACGACTGCCACAGACGACGCACGAACCAGATACAAATATAGGCGAACCAGACATTTACTCTTCACTTGACTCTGAAGATGACCGCTGCTAAGGCCGTCGAACCGTCAGTTACTTCCACCAACAGTCTTTCTCAAGACTACGTAAGCTGGACGATCAACTTCCACAAACATGTGACGATTCTCCTAGGTTGAAACCATTTACTTTAGGGATGAACAACATTGGCGAGCCACCAGTGACGTTGTTCAGTGTTGATGAAGCAACGACGGTTGTTCATTGTTGTTGGAAGATGGAGAAATAACCCTGATCGAATGACTACGGTTACTATTGTTGATGTAACATATACACCAGAAGGAGTGTTTCTTCAAGATATCCAAACACCGAGAAGTTTGTTAAAAACCGAGGCAACAGCCGAGGTTTTTTACAAACTTTGATGTGCTTGGATATCTGATGAAATACGACTTTCGAGTGCATGATATTGCATCCCAAAAAAGTTAGTATTTGGAGAGAAAATCGAGGCGAAATTTGGCTTAATTTATGTAGTTTCTTCCTCAGACATCCAAACGCCGTCTCGGTCGTGATTTCCTTTGTGTTTTTCTCATGAATTATAAACGAATGTGAGATAATGATTATCTCAAATTCATTAATAACTCATGAGAAAAAACCCAAAGGAAATCACTACCGAGGCGTTGTTTGGGTATCCGAGGAAGAAATTAAATAAATTAAGCCAACTTTCACTTCAATTTTCTTCTCAAATACTAATTCTTTAGAGATGCAATATCGTACACTCGAAACGTTGTGTTTCATCAGATATCCAACATATCGAAGTTGACAAAAAACCTCGGCTATCACTTCGGTTTTCAACTAATTTCTCTGCGTTTGCATATCCTGATGAGACACTCCTCGTGTATGATAAAGTGTATTACGTCCGACGTTAGAAGAAATCCTTAGCAATACTGTTATCGTAGCTGAACAGCCTCATGAGAAACATTGCTCACGCCTGTCAACAACCATGAACAAGCTGTGTGTTTTTACGCGTGTACTTTACCGGATCTGATTGAATTAGTGAATAAAATTGACTAGCGCGGCTACTACCAATTAAAGCATGTCATTGGCCCGATTTATACTAGAGACGGATCATCCGTCCAGACGGATCATCCGTCTAGTATAAATACGGGAAGGACTATGAGACGAACTATCGGTGTGTATCGGTGTAACTATCGGTTATCGGTGTAACTATCGGTGTGTGAACTATCGTTGATAGTCCGTCTTCTGCCCGCATTTATAAACAATAACGGATCATCCGTCTTGACGAGTTATCGACAGTGGTTCGTCTCACAAGACGGACTATCGCGGTAGCTCGTGTGGATGGATGATCCGTCTGCTTGCCTGTATTTATACACAGACGGATTATCAGACGAGCTACCGTTCTTTGCCCAAGCTTGTCCCAGACGGATGATCCGTCTCTAGTATAAATACGGCCATGGTCTGTGAAAGAGAAGACCACAGAAAGATCCCTTCTGCATCAAGGAGTGTCAAGGACGCTAGCTAGACATCTAGACGACTGTAATTTTGTTTTCCTTCTTGTATTTTTGCGAACTCTTCTTTTCAAGATCGGCGCCTTTATTTTCCACTAATCGTGGTTTTTTCCCTTGTAAAGTGTTATGTAAGATTATTATCCTTGAATCTGAGAATACAGCCTGCGGTAATCGAAACTAATTGCTAAAATTGGTTGCTGAATTGCACCAAATCGTTCGTCCTTCATGGCGTAAGCAAATTCAGTAGATTGACTGTTTTGAAATTTTGTATAGTATGAGACCATTCATTCTTTCTTGGACAACACATTGAAGTCTCGTCTTGGGATACGAATGCTGGCCGAGCATCACATTGCACTTCGAGAAGAAAAGGTACCAGCTTATTAAAATTTACTAAACTGATGGATGTTCCGCGACATGTCGTACCTTGGTGTATATCGATCGCAATTGCGCATGCTCCTCATGCTTGTAAACTCATAAAATGAACCCGTAAACTCATAAAATGAACCCGTAATCTTCTGATCGCCGGTGAGGTGCTCTAACCATTGAGCTGCATCGAGACTGCAGTCCGCAGTACACATGTCAACTACGAATCAGTAAAAATACTAACCTTCGCTCTACCATCTGAGTCCATGTCACTCAATGGTTACAGTATCTCACCGGCGATCAGAAGGTTACGGGTTCATTCCCGTCAGGGACTTAGATAAATTTTATGAGTTTAATAAATTGAAGAGTGTGGTATCTTGATCTCTTTGTTAATACTTCCTTTGATGTATCTTCTTTATTCTATACTCTACGTTACTTGTTGTATCAACAACACAATGTGAACTCTCTTTCCGCCTGTCCGTGTTAGTCATTAATTAATTAGTTGTCCAATCACAATACGACAAAGAGCACGTGCAATTTCGATTTATTGAAATTTATCCTACAGACAGAGAAATTGTTTGTACACGAAACCCTTACTCCTGTTACATTTTAGTCTTGCTTTAGTAATGACATCTATTCCATTTCAAGGAAAACTTTGTTGGAATCATAACAACAGATCTTTCTCTGAAAACCGTAATCGAGAGGAGTGCAGACTTCGTAAGGTAAAAAAAAAAGAAAGTGAAGTTATAATTGCGAATGTTTGACAAGCTTATAAAACCAGAAAAATATTTCTGAATCCTTGACCAGGATCGAACCGTGACCGTTGGATGAGTTCATGTTCTGTTGGTTTCGTATTTTTAGACAAGTTTGTGAACATCACTACGGCGTTTGTCCGGGAGTGCTCATAAATGGACACACGGACGCATCCTTCCCGTATTTCCCAGCTCCACTAGAGTACATCTTGCAAGAATTGTTAAAAAATGCAATGAGGTGAGCGAATCTGCGAATGATTTATGGCGTCAGATATTTGCATGAAGTATAGATCTGTTTATACTTAATGCTGAACACGAAGTGTGTTCATGTGGGAGCCTGGGAAATATCAGACGACCAGTGGATGTTCGTCAAGCTCGTTATCTCAGAAAAACAATTTTGGAGCCCTAGACGGGAATTGAACCCGCAACCTTCTGATAGGTTCATCCATCATTATTATCATACCGTGACTTCCGCTTAGGCAGTACATATGACGAACCTACACCCTAGCTCCCCATGTGAGTCTTGGTAGCTCAATGGTTAGAGCGTCTCACCGGTCATCAGAAGGTTGCGGGTTCGATTCCCATCTAGGGCTCAGAAATCGTTTTTCTGAGATAACGAGCTTGACGAACGTCCACCAGTCGCCCTATAGATTTGTTTAATGCGTTCATATTATTTCATTTTCCTAACAGACATACCAATTAGCTGGTCCACGTACTGTGTTGAGTAAGAAATTCAAGTGAATGTTTGCCAGAGGCAGCCGAAGCGGGGCAGCTGGGGGGCGCTGATCTCCAATAATTAAATCGATTCGATCGATTTGACCTTTAAAATATCCCAACAAATACGAGAACTCTGCAGGGCATTAAGCTGGGGCCAAAAATTCCGCATTAGCATTAAAACTTGTCTTTTGAGTATTTTGTACGACATTTTCTAACCCTTAAAATTCCATAAAATCTTCCCTCAAAAGTCGGGAAATATCATTTCTGAGGCTCTAGATTTAACAATTTTCCGGGAGAGCATGCTGCGGACCCCCCTTAAAAATTCTCACACCTTCAGTTCTCCCTTTGTCGCGCCCTAATTTATGCCCCCCAATACTTTTAGGTTCAGCCGCCCCTGTTTGTTCTGAATCTAATTTACATGGCTATTTTCAAAGAACTGCCGCCATGTAAGTTAGCTTGCGACGTATAGACCATTTCTCCTCTCAAAGTTTGTTGTATGCCAAAATGCCGGGATTTTTCTTCTAGACTTTGACGGGCGATAAAATGCCTGGGTTTGGAGAAAACAGAATAAAACAGATAAAATATTTCTGCAGGAAATGTGTGAACTTTCTGAAGTAAAAAGTCTGAATTTTGAGGTTATATACCATCTAAGTCTTAGCTGTACTTCAGTTCTAGCTCAGTTGTAACTGGGTTCTTTTCTTTTTTTAACCTAGGTCAACGGTGGAGTTCCACAGCGGCAAATATGCGTTCAAAGCGTCTTCCCTGCCGAGTGTTACTGTTACGATATGCTCTAATGACACAGATTTTAGAATAAGGTCAGTCACGAAAATTGCCTAGGCAACTGTGCTTTAGAAAGAAACGGGAATACGATCCCCTTAGAAAAATTTCACGTATTATTTCATCTGTCAAAAACATATGGAATTGGAACGTTTTCACTTGTGAAATTCTCATTTCACATATGGTTCATAATTTCACATATGAAACTTTTGTATATTTCACATGTAACATTTTCATTTCACATGTGAAAATGAATTTTACATATGAAATTTTCATTTCATATGTAAAATTGGAACGTATCATTTCATATGTGGAATTGGAACGTTTTCTCCTGTGAAGGTTTGATTCGCATGTGAAATGGCATATGAAATTTTTGTAAGGGAAGTTACTGAGGAAGCTCATCGTCAGACAAAATAAATTTAAAAAATTATTTTATGAATATTGCAATGTTATATTTTCAAAATATTCAGTAGAAAAAAAAGTTAAAAACATTACCTCAAAAAACAAACATTTTCAGGTCAATTAATTGTTTTAAACTGTGGCTTCCAACATACCCCACTCCAATCCTTGACAGCTTTTCGAAATAATTTGATATCCAAATTTGTTTGAGATTTCGTAAGGTTAGCAAGCACCATCACTTCAAGACACTTGAAGAAGTAGTCACGTAGCTCAAAAACAGTTAGGAGAGCTAGAAGGAAAATAGATCCATCTTGAATACTTATAATGGTAGTAGATAGTCAAAAGGTTTGAGAAACTGCCGAAACTCAAGAATGCTTAAACTGAAGCGTTTCACTCCGACGAAGGGCCTTCGCTCGAAACGTCAGTTTAAGCATTCTTAAGTTCCGGCAGTTTCTCAAACCTTTTGACTATCTGCACAGCCGTTCAATACAGCCGACGCAGCACTCTAATTTTTATATAATTGTAGTACCCTGTCACGAGCCACTACACTTCAAAATGGTCCGAGAAGGCCAGAAACGAGCTACAGTTTTGAGGTTTTTACCGTAAATTTTCCTTCTACCGATGCGAAATCCGTTCTCCGTCTGCTAGTCGCAAATTCCACTCTTACAACGCACGTTTGTTGGTCATCACAAGCTCCTAAGTTATGATGCCAATGAAGTGTTTTTAAATCGCTCGAAGTCCCACGACTTGTCGCTTCTTTTTGCCAGTGATAAAAGGTCAAAAAGGTTAGGAAACTGACCCTAACCCTTTTGGAATACGAATTGTGCTATTAAATCAATCCAAGTATTCTTAACTAATCTCTGTTTTTCCTCCTTAAGTTTACGTTCAAGTTACGATGTAACTAGTTCGAAAATATCAGCGCTTTTAAGAAACTTGTGTGGCCAAAATCCATTGCCGGCCAACAATTTGAAAAAATATACAAAACATAATCCGAAAATAAACATCTTGTGAGTAAATCAAGATATGAGCTAAAAACAAGACACAAGTGAGTACAGTGAATGATACAACTGAGTATATACTCAGTGTAATTAGTTGATCTGACGAAGGCTTTGCAATAAAGTCGAAATATTATCGCTACACTTGTGTCTTGTTTTTTTAGCTCATATCTTGAGTTACTCACAAGATGTTTATTTTCGGATTATGTTTTGCCTTATATTGTGTGGCCAAATGGAACAAGACACCAAAATGCCATTTTTTCCCTGGCGAATTGCAATTCCGTAGAAGGAACGGCCAACTGCCTCTAAAATCTTCATCTTGTTTTTCTTTCAGAATTATACATTTCAATCGTTTTATCTCTCTCTAGGATTTCAGACCTCGGTGGAGGTATTCCCGACGCCGTTTTGGAACAAGTTTTCAATTACTCATTCACTACATTCAAAAAAGACGCGACAAATCTAAACGTGCTTTCTGAATACAGCAAAAGTGTGAATTCCTCGGAAACCATCGGTAGTATGGCTGGCTTCGGTTTCGGCCTGCCGACCTCTCGAGCTTATGCCGAGTATTTGGGTGGGTCTGTTCACCTGCAGACTATGAACGGCCTGGGGACAGACATTTATATTAAGCTAAAGAAGATCGATGGAGATAAAGAAAGCTTTCGTTTATAGATTGGATAAAGTATAACTTATTACGATGTACGAGAGACTATAAAATATCAAGAGAGTATAAATTTAACGAAATATAAACGAGTAGTAGTTTCCAGAGTTTTTAACCCGCCACCCAAATAGACTGCGTTCTAAGGATCCGATGACTATGTTCCCACCCAAATGAACATACCCTACATTAGGCTTGGTTGCAGGTTAGTTTAGAAAATTGTACCGACTCCTGATACATAGACCGGGGTGGGAAACATTTGTCGACCGCGAGATTCGCTGCGAAGATCCACTGCCATCTCCAGTGAGCAGAAGCCAAATATGGCTGGAAATGGACATGGAGAGAATTTACGCGAAGGAATTTTGTGCCCCGGGTCCTCAACGCCGTCTGTCATTCTCCGACTGAGGTACAAAACCGCACCTGGCCTGGTTTCCTGGCCCAACTCCAAAGGAAATACGGCCAGGTAAGTAACCAAGAAAAACTTCTGCTCTCTTATTGGCTAAAACTTTTGCATTCTTTCACACGCTCACATGTTTCCAGTCAGGTTTGCCCTGAAAACATTTAGGGGTTACCTCAGTGGTCCTATTTCCTTCGGGATTGGGCCTGGGAACCAGGCTATACCTGAGCTTGACGTACAAAAATGTGTCTGTATGTCGGTCATATTTATCTTCAGTCAATGATTGAAGTTGGACAGTTAGATAAGGGTCGTACAAGGGGGTCCCTGGTACGGTTCACGAGCGGAAAAAGAAAACGAATCACGAGTCACACCAAAATTTTATTTTGGTGTGACTCGAATCACAAAATTCCTCGAATCACGGAAATAATAAGCTTATTTAAGGTTTCTTATGCTTCGCGGGACGTTAAAAGAACTGCGCGATCTGGCGTGCATTGATATCATCGATGACTATCGATGTTTTTGATGTTTTTATTAATGATACTTCACACTTTCTCAACTTCACGTGAAGTAAGTCGTAAAATCACGAATATCGGTTATTAATTAAACTTTTTCATGGGTCACGCGAGATCCTTGGGTCACGGATCAGGAAGAATAACGTTTTAAGTTCACCTTTCTCGGAAAATATTAATCAGTTAATCACGCAGCACGAAAATATCATTGTACGACCCTCTTAGATAGAGAGCTCACTGGCTGACGTCAAGCTGTGAAACAGGAAAAAGAGGTCCAGTGATTGCACCTCGGTTATAATCACCAACCTGTTCACGCACCCAGAAAACTTGATCAACTTTTTTAACAATCTATACACCTTATTAATAAACGGCGTTTTAGAGATCTCTTTAGCTTCGATGTTTGTTTACCCACTTCAAATCGAGTGATGTTACTCAAGAGAATTATTCTTGAAATTTAATAAGTAATTAATTTAATAATTAATTAATAATTAAATTAATTAAATTAATAAATGAAATATTATTTAATTAATTAATTTAATAATTAATTAAATTAATAATTAATTAAATCAATAATTAATTAATTGAGATACGTAATCAAAGCGTAATCATTAGCATAATAAAGAATCAAAATATCACAGTATGAAATGGGCAATTTACTTACGATGCTAAAGAGGTCAATTTGACATTCTTTTGTAAGCATATTAATTACCTCCTAGCCTTGTTTGAGAACAAAAGTTCTTTTAAATTTTTACACAATTATGTAAGGGGGTGGGCAATTGATGTATGAGTAAGGTATATTGAGCTCTTGCACGTGACATCAAAGTCGCCATGTTGAGTGGCAACTTCAAAGTTCCGATGTTTAGTAGAACGAATAATGAATGGAAATTCATTTGTTTATAAACATTTGCCAGCCAGTTTGGGAATTCCTGCAAGAGCTCAATAGCAATGTATGAAATTAGTACACCGCTGCCCACTAATATAGTAGCCGACGCCTGAGAAGTTAACAGACACGTTCGGTAAACGACAGGTTTTTGTTGTTTTTTTTCTATTTTTTTTCTGCAATTGATCGATGGTCAGGGGCAAAATAGACGTACGCTCGAACAATAATTACCATTAAGCATCTCCCTACCCGAAGATGTTTCAGGCAGTAGCCTTTTGTGCGGCACATTTGCGTTATTCCCCCGCCTATAAGATCCGTCCCTCTAAATACCGAAGCGTGAGGGATTAATTACATGGAAAATTACAGTGTGGTCTGGTATTTCGGGTTTTCCACACTAAAGGCTCGTTTACACATGCGATTTTGTTCCTTCCGATCGTTATCTTGCTGTATGTGTTTAACTTACGAGAGTGAACGAATCAAGCGAGTCATGTAAGTGGATGTCCGGCTACCCAGATTCCAGTGGGAGGATTGGAGGATAATCCAGGGTGACAATCACCGGGCTGAAAATCGCAAGTGTAAACGGGCTTTCTGAAATCTCTTTAAAAAATTATCTTGCGATAATCTGACGAAATTTTGGCCTGCGGCGAGGTTTTGTAATTTTAGTACATGCTCAAGTATAAACTTACTTCCTTATTGGCTGACACGTCTCGTGTAATAGCCCTTTTGAAGGAATGCGCCAATTGGTACGAAATTAGTTATTCTGGAGGGCAAATCGCCCAAGAGAACGTGTATTATTATAAGTAATAACATGGCTTGAGGGAAATTAACGATTGAATTGCCCGCCGCCGAGGGAAGA
Source organism: Nanipora kamurai (assembly GCA_036872915.1). Taxonomy (NCBI): domain Eukaryota; kingdom Metazoa; phylum Cnidaria; class Anthozoa; order Scleralcyonacea; family Helioporidae; genus Nanipora; species Nanipora kamurai. The sequence goes on from JBAHVQ010000198.1 coordinate 693,450, forward strand.
TTTGTGAAAGTCCGAGGGCGAAGCCCAAGGACTTTTACAAATCTTACCGAGGCG
>JBAHVQ010000198.1:693603-709934 GCA_036872915.1 Nanipora kamurai
GCTAAGGCTGTCGAAACGTCAGTCACTTCCACCAACAGTCTTTCTCAAGATTACACTAACCTGGACGATCAACTTCCACAAACACGTCACGATTTTCCCAGGTTCAAACCATTTACTTTATTACGAAGTACTGCTAATGCAGGAAAGAATGCTAAAAGTCTTATGTTGATATGTCATATAAACATTGGAAGGTTTTATCCTAAAAAGTTGTTACTAAAATTATCAAACAGAACATGTCCAACAAAACAGCCGATTAAATTTTAACCCAGGATTAGCGGTAATCGTCCTTTGAACAACCGCGCCCTGAAGGTTAACGAACATGGAAGATCTGATTTATTGTAATAAATAGGTGTAGGTTTTTTGCCGAGTTTAAAGCTGGGGTAAATTAGTCACCGTTTCCAATTTATTACCAGGTTTAAAAACGGTACAAATTATCAAAGTTTAAAAACGATACGTTTTGGTTCAACACTTGATGTATTTTGGGCTAAAATGTTCCGTTTTTAAACTTTCGGGTTTTTTTAATGTCAGTAATAACTTTTAAGCAAATATCAAGACAACATTTTTACCACTGGGCATTGCTTTATTACACCAAAAACTACTGGGCCCGGTTGTTCAAAAGACGATTACCGCTAATCCTGGGTTAAAATTTAATCGGCTCTTTTGTTCGGCGTGTTCTGCTTAGTAATATTAATTAAAACTTTCTAGAAGAGAACCTTTCTATATTCGAACGAAATCTAAACAGAAAACTTTAAACATCCTTTTCTTCATTAGCAGTATTTTATCCACAAAGTTTTCACTAATCCTGGATTAACGTAATCGCCTTTTGAACAACTAGGCCCAGCATGGAACATCTATGCTACAGCGGACAGCCACCAGAAAATGACAGATATGTCAGCACAAAAACATCTTGTAAAGAAACATCTACGAAAATAAGCTGAAATTACGCTGTCTTGTTTCCAATTTCGGCATCCAGGTTCTCCAAATATGACAAATAACTTTCATACTTACTCCGTTTGTAAAGGCTTTTGGTAGATGTACAAGTTATTATGATTATTATTATTAATATTAATATGATTATTAATATGATTATTATGATCATTATTATGATTATTATTATTAATATCAATATGATTATTAATATGATTATTGATATGATTATTATTATTATTATTATCAATATGATTATTAATATGATTATTATGATTATTATCATTATTATTATTATTGTTATTATTAATAATATTATAAACTTCAAACAAATGACAAATTTTTTTAATTGTAGACATGCTTCAACAAAGTTTATGCCATATTTGGTAAAGATAAAATCGTTAACTAATTCACAAGTAGATTCAAATGTCTATTTATATATACATGGAGTTTTGAACTGACAAAATTACAACAGACAAGATTATTGAAATACTTGAAAGATCATTACAAACTGATAAATGCAAACAAGACACAATATGCTAGTTAAGAACGTAGTTAACAATTTTATCTGTACTGAAGATGGCATAAGCTTTGCTGAAACATGTCTAAACTTACAAAATTTGTTGTTTATTTGAAGTTTATTGTAACTGTGGTGCTTGTTACTGTAGAACATATGGAAATATCATCATTATAATTAGTATTATTATTATTTTTATTATAATTATAATCATACGGTAATAACTTGTACAGTTAAGTAAGTCATTAATGGGTCTTTTACTCTGTATTACATTATGAATAATGAATCTTACTGTCTGTGTTAATATCAAACACTAAAATTACAGTCTACTGTACATAAATGAGCAGAGCACTTCAAGAAACAGGCAGACAGTTCAGAATTACCTCAATACACCTGTTACACATACTACAATGTGAGCATCTTGGTGGCCGGTAGAACTTGCATGTGTCACACCATTTCATTTTGATGTTGATTCCTCTGATCTCCACAGTTTTGTACAGGGGAGATTTGAAGTCATCATCAGGGATCAAAGCTGTGGGGGCTGAAGAAGGGAGAAAATATAGGAATGGTATTTATATTCGGTATGAGGAAATTTTTAAGTGTCAGATTGATATACCGGTATTGTAAGACCCAACCAGGGCCAGCTGGAACAACAATCCAAGTTTATAGGATCTCTGGTATGGAATCGATCCAGTGACCTAGCAAATTAAACTGTCATTGCTGAAAGCATGGCCACAAGTTCTGTATTCACAAAAGTGGTAATTCTGACAGAGTACAGGGAATATTGAATGAATATCAGGCATTTATGCTACACTTGATAACATGAAATGGTATATATAGATATATATATATATGTACCATGTATGTATATATATATATACCATATATGTTTATATATATGTAAGAAAGTGAAATAGATGAAATTTGCTGTCGCTACTCTGAGTTTCACGCGCTCAGGCAATCATCAGGCAACTGACAGATCATTTAATTATTAAACACCATTTACTCAACACCATCTGTGAACCTGTATATTGTGAATAATTAAATGATCTGTCAGTTGCCTGATGATCGCCTGAGCACGTGAAACTCAGAGTAGTGACAGCAAATTTCATCTATTTCGCTTTCTTTATTTGCTCTACTGGTATGGTATTGAGCGCTCTTTATCCTCAAGCCAACACTACAACCTTCTTGGTTATCATTCTTGGTATATATATATATATATATATATAGAGAGAGAGAGAGAGAGAGAGAGAGAGAGAGAGAGAGAGATAAATATACTGGTATATATATCCATATATAATCCAACAAAGTGTAACTGCTATATAAGTGACTTGAATAAATAGAGCGCTCAATACCATCTCAGGTAGAGCGAGTTTCCAAGTTTCACATGTGCTGGCAATCATCAGCTGGCTGACACCTTAGAAATCATTTTTCTAAGAGAACGAGCTTGACAAACATTCACTAGTCATCTGAGATTTACCAAGCTCCCACATGAACTAACTTTGTGTTCAGATTTAAGTACTGACAAATCAAATTAATACTTATTGGAAGTCTTCTTAACAAGCATATTAAAGGCTGCAACATCAGATTGGGAAGCCTGTGTAGCTACAGGTATTTCAAGAGAAAGGTTGATCCCTTTCAAACAACCTTGAAATTGCATTTTCTGCAGCACACTCACAAATCATCCCAGTTGCTTTTTCATTTACTGATAATTTGTACAAATACCAAATGTAACATATAAATCTGAGTATTTCCCTGTCATGCTGAGTACAATACTAATTTCAAACCAAACTGACAGAGCTCCAGAAACAAAGCAACGTGAAAGCATTCTGAAATGTGAAATTACTGGTGGTTGCCAAAATAATTTTCTAAACTTAGTGCCCTTTTTATGTGAATTTTTAAATTTTCTTTTGAATTTTTAAATTTCATCTTTTTAAAATTTAATATTAGAATGGTTCAGTATCAGAAAACATAATGATTGGTTACAGGGAAAATAAGTGTTCTCACTTTAAGTTCTTAGCATAGATTAAATAGATTGATTAAGTTCCACATTGGCAAGTTTTGTAGAATAAATTTTGTTGGATATTTGCAAAATTCTTTTTGAATTTCCTGCATTTTGAACTCTTGGTTTATAATATCCTAACTCCTAGTTATGTGCCATGCATTATTATTAACCAATTGCAAATGGGATTCAAGTTAGGAAACTATAACAGGAAAATAAGGAACTTGAGAGAATTCGAATGAAACTTTGCAAATTTCTGGTGAACATTTGCAAACTTTGTCATGATGTTTTCAAAATTACACTCGAATTCTTCTATTAAGGAACACCCAAATTTGTTGTTCCAGTGTACAACAATAGGTCTGAATTTGGAAGTGTACATTCAAGGAATATTTAGTGTTGACATTTTGCCCACAAAATGAAGTCTACATGTACATTAAGTGGAAGTAACAGAATTATGCAACTTATAAGACCCAACTGAGACTATAGTGTAGTTGGAAGTTAAATATTGTGACATGGCAATTCTAAGGCAGTGCTCTACTAACTGAGCTACATGGAACTTGACAAAAGCATAATTACCAGCTCTGTATTTAAATGTATATACTGTAGCTGGTAATGCCAATGAAGCGAAGAGTGTGTTCATGGAATACTTAAAACATTTATGTACACTGGACAGCATAAAACGGAGCCTACGATCATTAAATGAAAGTAAATTTTCAAGTAAACGTGAATAAAGGATAGGAAAAAAACAACCCCTAAATTACCACCCACACACTACTTTTTTTTAATGTAATAGATTGTCTGGGTCTCAGAGCTAACAAAATAACCATTCTTTGAACCCCATTGGGGGTAAATGTGATACAGTAACCTCCTATGTCTGAAAAAACCCTTTTTAAAGCATTTTATTAAAAAATAAACCTTATTATGGGTACAATTCTGACACTTAATAACTTGTCTTGAATCAAATTTTCCAGTGATACGCGATTCTTAGACCAATATTCATTCCCACTGTGTCACTTTGACCGACGTCACGGCCACTTGTCTCTGTTTACGTCGGATATTAAGTTCCTTTCGACGTGAACAAGAAGGGAAACCGACTAAAACGATTAAAAAAATGACAAGGGACGTATCTTAGTTTGTGGTTTACAGCGTTTAGGCAAACATGGTCGGAATATAATGAAGTTTATCTTTTTAATTTAATAGGAAGTCCCTGGTGTGTCTCTTTCGGTAGAAATATGACTGACTCACTTTCGCAAGAGGGGTTTCCAAATAAACGAAAAATTATTAACCGTATATGAACCAAAACTTACCTCAAGAAATATAAAATTACTTTATTTAAGCGCTACCTCTTCAGATAAACGTTTAAATCTTAGGTCAAGGGAAATGATAGATTTGGCTTATAGACTGCGGAAAAGACATTCCGGTTTACTTTAATATATTCATATACAGTAGTATTAGACTGAAGGCTGCATAATACGGACTAGTGGTTAATATATCAGTTCATAAAAATGATGAAGACTCTAGTTACCTCGTGGAATTTTACCAGGGTCTTGTATCGTGGCTTGGATAAAATTACTGAGAATAACAAAAGTTAAGATAGCTTCGTAGACAGCAATAACCGGGGAATAATTCGACACCAAGTGGCGACATCTGTAAGGCCGAAACAACACAAAATTTTCAAGTAATTATGAACGCTGAACACAATTTAAGTCGTGAACTTAAACGGTGTACTTACGGTAAGACGAAGAATACTACTGTGGTAGCAATGAGAACAAATAAAGCACTAAAAACTGGAACTCTTTTGCCGCTACATACTTTCCGTCTTTCCCTTTGATCGCTCATTTTCTCTTTAAAGTTTGCCGGATAACACTGCGTGAATTTAATCGGGACTTAATTTTCCGGTCAATTCTCCGAAATATAAAACTCGGTGTTTGGTTTTATGGAAATGTAAGCGACACATTGATACGGAAAATATCTAAATCGGAAAGTAACTTTTTTATTTCCACGATTATGTTTAGCCACTGAGTATTCTTTTTGAAAACAGTTAAGAGAAAATAATGTTATCATCAACCAATTAATTTTTGAAGTAGAGTCAGAATAGTATTAATTAAGTGATGAAATCTGCAAGTGTCAAATTCCGTCGAAGACAACCGCCCGGGGTAAAAATTTGGCGGCACATGATGGCAGCCTCCGTGAAGTTTTGCACTGGATGCCGTGGAGATTAAACATCCATGAACGTTTGTACACAGTTTCATGGCTACTGTATGCTACAATGACTTTGAAAGATACGTCTGTATTCTGATGATTGTTGGATCTAAAATTATGGAGACATAGGATGTACTTTATTTTATAGATGGGATGTTTAGTACAAACAGAAAGACAATAAAACATTGGGTGATAAAGTTAAATGGATAAAAGTGATCTGTACAGATTTAGAGAGGAGTGGAAGCGCGAGATCAACAATAGAAATCGAAATCGTAACGTAGGAAAGAATGAAATTGGTAAAACTACTCAACTCGATGCAGCTGATGAGGGCAATATTTCCAATGACACAGTTCTCAAAAGGTCCCTGACTCAGAACTCTTCTTGTGATAAAAACAAGCATCAGAAAACTCTATTAATACCCAAAAGACAAAAATTGGTCTCAGGGCCACTTCTGACACTCAATATACCTAGTTATCAAATCAAAGTAACTGACAATGAAAACACATGGACTGAAAAATTGCCCAACCCCTTGGTAGTGCCTGCAAAAAGCTGCTTTGCCAACCAAGATTTAATTTCTCTATTGATTCGAGATATTGATGAGACAACAGCTGTTCCATTCTTTGATATAAGTCTCCCAAAAGAAGTATGTGTGAAGATCTTTAGCCATTTAGATGTGAAGGAGTTGTGCCGTTGTGCCTGTGTCAGCAAAACCTGGTCACCCCTTGCTAATGATGAGTTAATTTGGCATAACATGTACAAGAGACTTGGGTTCAAGCCACCTGTGAAAACTGCTGGAGAACAAACAGACTGGAAAGGGCTTGTGCGAGACTGTATTTTGAAAGAACAATCAGTGATGAGAAACTGGAAGGAGAGAATTTGTCAAATACAAACTCTAGAGTATGAAAAAGGTGATAACATTGCATTGAATTTGTGTTAAACATCTGTTTTGTAATATGGAAAAATTCAGTAACTCATCAGAAGGAGTTATTATGGCATGATATCAGACTTAGTGCTCCCTTGCCCTTTAATGGGTCAATGTTTGCAATAGGGAGTGTTAATTGCTATTATTAAAATATCATTGCAGCCCAGTCTCTTTTCAGGACAAGTTGTAGGGCACTAAGATAAATTCACAATTAACCTACACTGCTGACATCAACTGAAAAAGTTGACTCAAGTGGGATTTGAACTCACACCTTCAGGAATCTGGTCCATGGCTCTACCTGTTGAGCTATCGAGCCTCCACGAGGATGGATATGCAGTGTTTCAATTCTATTTCACAATTATCCTCCGGGTAATGTCTATGAAACACTACAATAGTCAAATTGTAATCACAAGCATGATAATGTAATTGGGGGCATATGCCTCCCCCAGCCTTGTGCAATGCCTCCCTCATGATTTCACTCTGGCTGATCATGCCAGATAGTTTTACTAGGGCTAATGCAAGACAATTTTGCTCATCAAAGGAAGACATTGTGTCAAGGAAAGGTATAACTATTCCCAGTAACTTCCTAACACAATCACTGTGTCAGACATCCTGCCAGAACCAGGTTATAATTTTGTCAATTGGCTTCCCAGTAGTATTAGTTTTCTATTATTCTGCTCTGGCTGATGCCAGAGTGATTTAATTGTGAAGGAGAAATGTCCTGGTAGAAAAAGTGTATTGTACTCTATGTACATTTATGTGTTTTCTAGGAGGTGCACTCACTGCTTGTCAATTACACAAGAATCTTTTGATGGCAGGCTATGCAAATGGGAAGACATGCTTGTGGAATGTTGAGAGTGACTGGAAGCATTCTCTTGAGCCAGCTCCAGAGGTTTTTGAAGATCCTTCCAAAGCAAGTGTTGAATGTGTGTCACTTCTTGCAGAGGTCTGTGCTACAGCATTTTCTTGTGGTAAGTATATGGCACAAGTGATTAGTTTGAAGTGAATATTAGGTATGTTTGTAGCCTGCTAGTCTGGCCCTATGGTGAAGTGCCAGTTAAGCATTGAAAGGGTGCTTGCAGCCATCGTGGCTCACTTTTGAAAATTGGTAGTACATTCAGACATTGGGTATATCCCCTCATAATTTATCACGTCGCAGAAATTTTGAGCTGGAAATTTTGAATTATCGATATTTTACTAAATGAAAGGAGCCTAGTTGTTACCATATTCTGATTATAATCAGTAAATATAATTTTTTTATTTTGATATGTTATTAATATTAATAGTTGATATGATTTATTCTTTTGTGCAGGAGTCGTCAATGTTTGGCACAGTGACATCAGCAGCCATCCAATTTATCAATATAGGCTTACCAAACCTGCTCATCACCTTTTATTGGCTTCCACCAACACTCCGGTTCTTCTGGCATGCAGTGGCTCAGATGCTCGCATAGATAAAGTGAAAGATGATGGACAATGGGGTTTTGTAAACACCAAAAGCTGCAATTCTCAGGTAACCCTAACTTGTTTCTTTTTATGGTAAAATAAGTGGTATCAATTGGCAATGAGTTTGTTCATGACATGTCTTTGTAAGTTATTTTCATTGGAACATTTCGGGGTAAATGTGGATGCCGAGCAAAACCATTTAGGATATTCACCATACTCGCACTCCTCTGATGAAATGACTCACCGAGTGAGTAGGAGGATATAAATACGCGGTAGTTATGTGTGAGAAAATGTACACGTTGACAATGGCAGACGGTCCATTTGGGGAACTTGTAAACGGACATATGGATCCAGGGACGGTCGAATATACGGAAGAATGAGCGGCCAACGAATTCGGAGAAGTATAGATATACCTTCTCATGCAGGAATAATGTACTTACTGAAAAATATATGAAGTATCTAGCATCTTAATTCACGCTGGATAACTCTGTCAACTGTACGTTAACTGCTGTCCATAGAGGAGTAAATAGAAGACGGTAAAATGTGAAATACAGACACAAATAAATAGATTTGGACGGAAAAACGTATTGACAGAAACATGGATAATTTGACCCTTTAACGCCTGATGTGTTTTTTCTTTTATCCTTTCGTCACTGTTCGTTTTTCCTTTATTCTCTCATTTGTTCTTCTGTTCTACTTGGGGTGGTATACGATCCCATTCGTCGCGATAGTGTTAACATAGGGATGGGCGGATGACAAAATGGACGACGAATTCACAGACAGACGACTATGGACCAACGTGCGGAAAGGATTAACGGTAGGAAGGATGAATTAAGCGATGAAAGGTCTTGATAAAGGTCTAAGCGGACAGATGACGGATGGAGGAAGAACGAAAACAAGAAATAGCCATTGTCATAAAAAACACAAAGGATTTTTTCATTTCTTTTTTCTGTTTCATGTGCAGGTCGCGTTTGTCAATCTCCTACCAGATGAGAGTGTAACGACATTCATCATTGCAATGAAAGAAGATGTAGTCATCTACAATCCAAGAACGGATGGTTGGTCAAATCTAGACAAGATTGCTGGAACTAAGATAACAGCAGTGTCCAGTAGTGGCGAGCATATTGCAGTTGCTTGGGCCCCGTTTGGATTCGGTGTTGGAACGGCGTTTACGACAAAGGTATGCTTCTTTCGTTGCAAAATTATTACTTAAATGTTCACCATTGTCTCCTTTCGACAGTATTATGTTTAGTAATTAGAAAAAGTTGTATAGCGTTCAAAAAGTTGCATCTGTTCCTCAAATTTGTTCGTGGAAAGTTAGAGGGGCATAGACATTGGAACTGAGCCAAAAACATTTGGAGATCCTTCATTTAAAATGCGTTCAGCACTCCTCTTCCTTTTTATTCTAGGTACGTCTCTACGACGCTCAAATCGGAAGGCATTTGGAATCCTTCCATGGTCATTACGGAGATATAACGTGCTTAAACCTTAGCTACAAGGATGGTCTGGTTACTGGCAGTAAGGACAGGAGACTTCGTGTTTATGACATACGAACGGAACAACCTGAACAAACTCTACGAGGGCACTCTTCTTGTATTACCACTGTGCAAATGGACTCTTGGAAAGTTGTCAGTGGTGCTTTCGATGGTACACTTAAAATCTGGGACCTAAGAATGGGTACGGTGTTATGGGAGACCCTTGCTACTCATCCTGTTCGACTTGGCCAATTCGATGGTAACCAACTTGTCACAGCTAACATCCCTATCGACAAGATGCCCCGCGAGAGCATGTGGTACGCTGACGACTTGATCTTGCATCGCAGGCACAGAGGCTCGATACACGTGTACGACTTCGGCACCACTTGTGAACCTGGTGTGGTACCGGAGGAGATGAGGTCGAACTACGATGATATTGCCGGTTATAATTACAATATTAACTTGACTGCGCCATACGATGCACTTACAAGTGAAATAAACTAGTTACACGAATAGCTGATGTAGGTGAATAGACTTGGGTAGAGAATAGTAATGTTGGATATATGTCACTCCGACTGACGAACCATGCCGGAGAAGTAGAGAAAACTCTACTTGGCCCGCCTGGGATTCGAACTCGCGACCTTCAGTTTGCTAGTTCCGATGCTGTACCAACTGAGCTACAGGTCACGTTGGGAGCTGGTCGTGAAATGATGTTATTAAGGTTTTTGATATTTCGAAACAGACTAGTTTCTTCAATATCGGGACATTTAAGTCTTATTTGATTTGGAGTAGCTGATTCGAATCCCAGCCGGGACAAGTAGAATTTTCTCTACTTGTGCGATATGGTTCGTCACTCGGAGTGACATTAGTTACATGAAGTTTGTCATCGTTGGTTGTTGGAACACTCCTAAGGAAAAAGATCGTTTTACGAATTGTCAGCCCTCATGGGTCTGGAAACGCTGAAATAATTACAAAATGACCGTGTGGTACGCCGACGATTGGGTCTTACATTCCAGGCGCAAAGGCTTAGTGCGCGCGTAATTAGCGCCCGTAGTAAACATGGACAGAGGACATGAGGGAGGTCGAACTATTATTGTATTGCCGGTTACGATGACAATATTAGACGTAGTTGCGCCATACAATGTACTTACAAGTCAATGGAGCTGCGTTCGACTGACCCTATTCCGAGATAGGAATATATTCCGGAATATTCCAGGATAGCTATTCTGAATACGCTGGAAATATGGTAGCGGTGTAATCGAACGGATATTCTGCTTATACCAAGTATTCTTATTCCGGAGCTGAGTCAATCGAACGCACATTGAATTTAAAGTTTTATACTTAAATTTGTTTCAAATTTATTCATGATAAAAGAGTAGCTAAAACAATATTACACACTTATGTACTAGTTCCGAGGAAAACTCTGTGGTTTTTGACTCGGAGATTGTCATTGTTACCCAAGGCGAGGTCGAGGATGACGATGAATTAACTGGAATACCCGCTGAACAATGTACTTCCATATTTTCCACTAGGACAAATTAGAAGTAGTATTACTCACTGCCTTGGGGTTAGGTTGTAAACATCGCGATTTACCGCCTGCAACAGTCCAGCAAGTCATTGCCGACTGGCTCGTCCCAGGTTTAAATACCGAAATTAACGTTGCTCTAAAACTATCTGAGTTCTACTAGCTCAATGGTTAGGGCGTTTGGCTGTCATTCAGAAGGTTTCGGGTTCGAGCTCAGAGTTGTTCTGAGTCCATGGCGTTCCACAGTTTGATCAGCAAAAATATCCTAAGACTTTATTATTATCAAACTGCGAACTCAAAATTCAAATTATGAATTTTATGGAGTTGATGTTGATAAACCGCTGAACTGTACTTTCAGATCGCGGGAACAGTTCTATTGGAGCCGGTACGATGTGCTGCACCGAACGCTCGACAATTTTGATATCAGGACAATTTTCACGTTATAGATATACCTTTATAATGAAGAAAAGAACTTAAATTCGTCCTTGTTGTCACGGTTCGACAGCTAGAAAGATATCTAGTTGTTGTAATCGGAGTAAACGGGATTAATCATCAAATTTTGCAGCCTTAAATTGCAGGATTTCATGATGAGGAGGTACGCACAACATTTTGCTGAGTTTTCATCTTTGACGTTACGTCGCAGCTTAAGCTCCAGTTTGCGATTCAATACAGGAGACAAAAACTACTACAGAATCTTAAAAATAACGCCTAATGCCACACAGGACGAGGTAAAGAAAGCGTACTACAAGTTGTCCAAGCTTTATCACCCAGATACTAACCAGTCCGAAGAAGCACACGACGTCTTCACAGCAATTAACGAAGCTTATAATGTACTGGGGAACTTAGCTGAAAGGAAGAATTATGACCGTGGTTTAGTCGTTAAATACAGGCCTTCTATGGGCAACAAACAAGCGACAAAGAGTCACCATTTTGAAGGAAAGCGAATCGTGTATGATTTTGATGACTGGACTCAGAAATATTACGAAGAGGCAATGAAGAGACGTAAAAGACATTTTGAAAAGAAGAGACAGTTTGACAGGAGGCATGTCTCAGATGAGATGGAGGTGTTTAATCGGAATATTATTCTCGCAGCTGTTTTTACACTCATTGGAGTAGTCGTAATGGTCAGTGGGAAAAAGATTTGATATTACATCATCATTTTAGTCAACTGATTGCCTAACCGGAAACCACTGGCTTTGAGGCAACCAACTTTACATAAATCTATAGAAGTCAGTAATAAAGCAACTTTATGGCGATAACGAGCATTTTTTCGGCTTAGAATACCCATCCACTTTGGGTCAGGGTTTGCGTAAGGTGACCTGCAAGATCACCGTTTGGGATTAACCCACTTATTGGGTAGGTTGGCATATAAGCTAGGTGGTAAACTTGTTCAGTTGCTGGATTTGGGGTTTTTGTTAGGGTCAGGATTTGGGACTTGGACAGGTATTCTAATAATTCTATAATTACTCCCATTTTTTAGTTGGGGTAGGGGGCAGTTGAATGAGTGCCAAAGACACAAGGTATAAAGTCGGCCTGGTGGCATCCCTCCAGAGCTTACATTCTTTAGGCTTTGAAATGCCATTTCGGCATTCTTGAAGAGATATTTTCTTTTCAATATATTTTCAAAAGTTAAATGCCAGGCATTTAACTTTTTAACAAAATTGTTTTGAAAAAACCCACATTTGTTTTTCTTCTGGGGGTAACTGCCCACCTTTCCCTCCTGCTAGCTTTCAAATTATTTTTGATGTGCATACTGTGGGGAGTCAACAAGGGAACCTCATGCAAAAATGCTAAGAGTGCATTCTGACTATTTGCATTCTGGAATATGGAATCAACATTCAAGGTGTTTCGACTAAATCTACAGATTTTTTGCTCTTTTAGCAATATAAGCCTCAAAACTCCCTTTGTGCAAAGGAAATACAATTCCATTCATACATTAACCAAAATAGGTCCCTAGAAGACATAATTCTTTCGGTTCTTGTTCTGGAATAGTCCCAGAAGAATGTGCCCTGAAAAATGCTTTTAATGTGAAAATGTGTGTATAAAATGCTTTTTAACAAAATAACAACTGTTTATGACATGTTTTGGGTCCCAAAGACATGTGCAATTACACTCCCACCCCCACTTGGTACACCACTGACTGTTAGCCCTGTGTTTAATAAACATGAGACATAATGGAGACATTCCATGCCAGTTCTTTCTGTATGGCATATAGTGTCATGAAACAGGATTGATTTAAACTGGCTGGAATCAGTTGAGTGATGCGCTGATTAAGACACACTGTAAATGTCAGATTAAATTTTTGGGAGGTAGAGAAGGTGAAGGGTTTTGGGGGTTAGTAAAGGTTATATAGCATGATTGAGGTGTTTAAGCAATATATCAACCTGAGGACGAAAACCCTCAGGTTGATTATATTGCTTAAACACTAAGGTCTGACAGGTTTATATCATCTTTGGTGAAGTTTAGGACAGAGTTTTCAGTAAAGGCATGACATCGAAAAGGTTTGACAAAGTGGTCATTTAACGGTTTTATGCTACTTACTTCTGTGTGTTATGTTTGAATTTTCTTCACTTTTTATCTGATGTAGTTTACCCCAAACAAAAATTTATGCCACTGAATTGAAAGTTATAGTAAGGTGTAATGGACTTTACTTTCAAAAATGTCAAACTGTTAAGATATTTGGCGGTTGATACATACTTAAAAACCTCATTAATATATTAATGAGGTAGGAAGATCAAAAGAAACTGAGCCAATGATGATATAATCTACATCAAAACCCCTCTACGAAAACCCTGGACTGGTAGGAATTAGGACATACTATAATGTACGAACACCGTCCACTATTTGGTGAAAGGGAACTTTACAGTAAGTTTACATAGATTTAAGTGTGTTTTCTTCCGATGGTTGGCATAGTAAAATATTGTGCAATATCTATAATATATTAGTTACTAGGTGTAACTTCACAAGGCTGGCATCAGTGATTGTTCATGATGAATACTTTGATAATTCAGTCGAGGCCATTTGAGTGACGTTTCAAGTTTTGAGGTGAAAGCCATTAACCAGATGTTTTGGGTTTGCTAGTTGCAACTCGCGGCTTTTCAGCAAATGTGTCACCAACACTTTTGTGTTCGGTTCTTCACTCACCCATGCAACATTTTGGAAAGAAATTGCTAGCTTGCCCCACCTTACGCAATTATGGTTGGTTGTCCCATTTTTGCTCATATTTCTATTAACTTCTTTATGTAAAGAACACTGAAATGGGAGTTGAGGCTGAATTAGAGAAAACCATATAACTAGAAACCAATTCCATGAAGAAATTCCACCTCAGAAATAGATCCTATCAAATCAAGGGGCGTTTCATTCGAAAGAATTCCGAACACTTCCGTAAAAACTCCTCTAAGAGTTTTACCGTACCCTCACTGATTGCAGTTTTTCGATATAAAGCCGAGGAAATATGCTTTTATAAATCAATCCATCAATCAATAAATTAAATGAAAAATCCCTGGAAATCTTTTACAATCTTTGAAAATCTGAAAAATCTTAAAGTGCATATGAAGTGAAAATTTAGCTTTTCTTATATGAAAGAACTCTTGAAATTATAGCTTAACATCTTTTACACTGTTGACATATGTCGCATTGTTTTTGAGATACTAGGATTTGTTTGATATGTAAATGGCATCTTGCATACGTCACGGTGCATAATGAGTTGCTGCAAAATTAGCAATATTGCTGAAGTTATCGAACAGTGTCACATGACACTGTGAATGTGGGTGTTCTTGCCTCGTAGCACTGGACAACGTTTCTAGTGATTTAATGGAAAAATTTCAAAGGTATGCGTGATTTCTTTATAATTCATTATGTACTGAGACGTATGCAAAGTGTAATTTACATATCAAATCTTGATATCTCAAGAACGAAGTGAGATATGGAAAAAGTGTAAAAGATGTTGCGTTATAATTTCAAAAGTTCTTTGATATAAGAAAAACGTAATTTTCACTTCATATACACTTTAAAGTCACAAAATCTTTCCAAAACTTCCGAAAGTCCCACTAATTTCTTAAGAATCTTTAAAAATCTTGAAAATGTCTTTGAAAATCTTAGGACACCAAAATCTCACGAAATCCTTGACATTAAATCCCTAAAAATCTTCGTTAAAATTCCTACAAATCTTGGCAAAAATCAAAAGAAATCCCAACATCTTTGAAAAAAATCTTGGGACTTCTTTAAAAAAAAAGTTCTCGCACTTTACACCTTTTTGTGAAGGGAAACGCACTTCGTATCAAATGACACATTGCTTGAGCGAACCAGAGGAACCTTCGAGAATACTCATCAATTTACACTGCTTGGAAGTCTAAAGCTCAGTGGGATTGCCATCACTGAGTCGGGTTTCGTACATTTCTTGGCCTTCCCTCGTGAGCGCTCATTATGAAATTCTACTAGTCAAAACTGGATTTCCCTGATTCATCTCCAATCATTGCAATAAAACAGTCTTGGTAAGCCGATACCACAAAAAGTGCTCTTATTATATTCTATTCGAATAATTGTTAAGACCTCTGACAGTTCGCTCCTAAACGCGACATTAAGTACAGAAATGACAGATGTAAATTTTTTTTCAGAAACGATTTAATGACATATTCTAGCCTAGTTTTCACTAACGACTGAATGCCTGGTTCACACTAACGACATAAGCACAATAACGACAAGATGGTTACAAAAACAAAGCAAGATTTCACATCTGGTACTTGCGAGGACAAAACAACAAGAATTTTTCTCTGTTTTGTGTTTTGCTCGGCCCTAGCCTTATGCTTGGACTGCGATCTTATGCTTATGACGATCCTTATGTCGCAGGCTTGACTTCATTTCTCGGTTTTGCCTTTTGTTTCGTCCTTATGTTTATTCTAATGACGATCCTTATGTCGCAGGCTTGACTTCATTTCTCGGTTTTGCCTTTTGTTTCGTCCTTATGTTTATTCTTATGATGATCCTTATGTCGCAGGCTTGACTTCATTTCTCAGCTTTGCCTTTTGTTTCGTCCTTATGTTTATTCTATTAATGACGATCCTTATGTCGCAGGCTTGACTTCATTTCTCAGCTTTGCCTTTTGTTTCGTCCTTATGTTTATTCTTATGACGATCTTTATGTCGCAGGCTTGACTTCATTTCTCAGTTTTGCCTTTTGTTTCGTCCTTATGTTTATTCTTATGATGATCCTTATGTCGCAGGCTTGACTTCATTTCTCAGTTTTGCCTTTTGTTTCGTCCTTATGTTTATTCTTATGACGATCCTTATGTCGCAGGCTTGACTTCATTTCTCGGTT
>JBAHVQ010000198.1:732498-746825 GCA_036872915.1 Nanipora kamurai
CAATTATAATTTCATCCAACATGGCGAAAATATCTTTGTCCTTTGAATCTCGAGGGATTGGTTGCACACCACTTATAGAGACGTAGGTACGAGCAACATTCTATATCTTCTGCCGGTGGAATGAGCATCGAAGCGATGCAGAATTACATAATTTCTATCAGCTGCTATCGTTATAACCAGTGTAGAGAACGAACCTGCAGATTACAGCGAACCGATTGTGTATTTCTACTTTTAACTGATATTACGATCACGGTAACATATGCAAATTTTGCCATGATACTCAAAAAGATTTTCGAAGTTCAAAAGAATTATCTTTATTATATTCTTATCTCCGAGTTATTCGTTCGTTCACTGGAATCCTTTGGTAGATTTTAGCTAGGTGGCCTCCCCAACCTCAGGTATCAAGTATCTTTCTTAAGTTTCGTGCAGTCCATAACATGCAAGCTTTAAGGAGTATGAAGTTCATCATGATGTCAGTCTTATCAACTTACCCGTTATATTTCTTCATAGCAGACTTGCAGCTTGCAAGGTCCGACTCACCACCAGAATCATGCGAACATCTCGACTTTGCCCGATTCATTTGATTACTCTTTTGAGGGAGGTCTTGATTTTTTCGGTCTTTCCACTGGCTCCGACACGGACCCTGTTGTCAAAGAGGAGTGTAATGTCGATAAGCTAATTAACATCTTTTTTTGATTGTTTAAGATAACTGCGTCTGGTCGTAAATGTCCAATTTCTTTGTCTCACTGGATCTTCACAACCCATAAAACTATCACTCGTCCATTCTCAACAGGGCAATCAGCTTTGTGGTCGTACCACTTCTCCTTATCTTTCGGATTAACTTGTTTGCATACTCCGCAATCTGTCGTCTATGTTATCTTCTCGTGTCTCCAATTCTCCAGAGAAAAATGTACTATCGATTAATCTTTTTCACCCTACAGTGTATGGCTTATTGAAATATTTTCCAGGTTTATTATTTTTTGAAATAAACGTCCAATTTAACTCCTGATCTTGACCAACTATCACCATTTCTTTTGCTTTTTTTCTTCAGATCGTCCTAGTCAGCACTCTCCCGTGAAACGTCTTCTTTTTATATTTCCCAAGTCTAGAGTTCTGGACCCCTTTCTTCTCTTCTCCCATTTCAATCGATTCCTTTTGCTTTACCACAAACAACATACTCTCTTCGCAGTTTCCAATAAACTTATTTAGATTATCTACTTCTACACCGATACAGTCTTCAAAGATTGTCCATCTCCTATTTCCCAGACTCTTCTTAAAGTATAGGTAGTCGCCACGTCGAGGTGCGAAACGTTCTGTGTTGTTTTTCTATTTCTCTTCTCTCTACTTCTTGTTTTGCCCGAAAAATTTAACTAAAATTCGCCAACAGTCCTATAACAAATATTGGTCAACGTTCTTTATTTTTAACTCTTTCCTGTCCGAGGACTTTCCCCTTGACGAGTAAAATCGTCTGGCGTTAGCCAGAGTTAAATACTAAAGTCTCCGTAGGTCACTGAGGACCTACACGGGCAGGAAGGAGTTAACAGCAGGACCTATAAATCCGTTTTCTTTGAAAAAAATAGGGACACATTTTTGTCAGGGATTTGAACCTAATAACGTAAGGAGACACTGCCGCAATAAAAATATTCCACTATGTTCAACAGGTGTGTTACGACTCTGGCGTGAGATTTCGTTGGATTTTGGTAACTTACACAAGCATAGCCGTTGTCTGGATCATGACATATACGTTCGTCTTTCTGCCAAAAACGTCGTTTGCTTTCGAAGAAAATGAGGTAAAGGAAGAAATCAGTGACTTTCCCTACACTTATCCCGAGTATGGAGTGTTCAGCAGCAACAAAACTCCCGACGACGACACTGAAGTAGAACCGTCTGGCAGTACCACAAGACTGTTGCGGAGGTTCAGGGACGAAGAAGAGAACGACAAGTACTCTAGCGGTATGAATCTTCTCATGAAAGACAAAACATTTTCGGTGTTTCCACTGAGGTTCATGAAATCACTCGCATCTTACACTCTCGTGATTCAACGAGGTTTGAGTGAGTGGACGTCGAGATTCAACGAGGTTCACTTACTCAAAGCGAGTACAGAGATACGTAATTTTGATTATATGTTGTGCTTCAGAGAACTAGGCGGCGTCACGAGAATTTAGAACACCTTGGTCATTTTGACTAAGAAATAGAAAATAACTTTCGTGTCTCTGTACTGTGACAGAAACATTTATGATGCCTTCCAACTGAAGAAACACGTAACAATTCTCGTCTACCTCTGGTGTTTCCACTGGTCATTTTTCCGTTTGAAATAGCGTCATTCTTGTTACCTTCACTGCACCGAACAATAGATTGTTACCCCTTCGCTGCCAGGTTTCTCCTTTTGACCAGTACGATCGTCTCGCGCGTTAGCCAGAGTAAAATAATAAAAGTTCCCTGTGGCATGAAGGGGTTAAACAGAAACATGAGTGGAAGTTTGGGGGAAGGAAACATGGCTTGGGGAACCCGAAGAAAATGTTACAACACGGAGAAATAGCAGGAATGGCACAGCTAAATTCCCCTTACCTTTCAGGATTACGTGTGTGATGACGTGGCTTGTCATGTTGATGTTGAGTTAAGGAGGTTCCCTAGGGTAATTTTTATTAGGAGACTGGTAACTAAATATGGCTGGGCACGCATGCGTAGATAGCGATCTTGTCGAATCGTTATTCTATCACGACAGTACCGTCCGCGTCACCACAAATGTGGAATTTATCAATGTTTATTTCGTTGAATTTCTTTTACGGCGGCTCGATACAGTTTCCCGAATGTGGAAAACGCAATTTTGAGTCCTAAAAACATGTCCATAAATACTTTGCAAAAAGAATAAAACTAAATGTAATACAGAAAAAAACCCCACTTCTAGGCATCTAAAAAGAAGACGAATAAGGAGTTGAGGCCGTTGTTATGGCTACAGTGGCGTTTCAAAATGGCTTTCGATTACCATTCAATCTAATTTATTTCGAAAAAACTTTGATAACACCCATTTTTTAGTTCATTGAAGTTTTCCTCCTGGGATGGAATTGTTTATGCACATGTTCTTGGGTCTCAAATTTACATTCTCCACTTTTTGGTAAACCGTATGGTGCGATCTTAAACTTGGTAATTACAGCAAACAGAATAAGCTCAATAACATATCTAATTTTCAATATTTTTCATGTGACAGAACTTCTTATAATCCACCAAGTTGATAGCAAAAAACCTGCTTTGACAACCTACCCTGGTATTTTGACATTTTATTCTTTGGTGGAATATTTAACCTCATACCAACTTTCAGGAAAATTCACTGAAGAAATTCGAGGACGTGTTTTAAAATGTGATAATCGTGCAAATATGCCGATGTTCCAACGCCATTACTACCAACTTAACAATCGAAAATTGCACAATTGAACAGATATCTCATGTTTGTCATGCTTCCTCTATAGTTAGACACACGCTGTCAAAACTAACCACTATTTTAAAGATAAAAATGCCCATGAACAGAGAGCTTGCTAATTGCATCCAGCAACATAGAAACTGTAGGGAGCCGCCTTCGGGCCCATTTACACGATACGATTTTCGCATACGATCCTTCAGCTTGGTGTATGAAATCATCCCGTAAGAGCAGAATTCCCACTTACCATTCGTTCGCGAATGTTGCAATAAGTTCTGAAGATTTACGTGAATAAATCGGATACATCAACGCGAACAATCATAAGTGACAATCATATCGTGTAAATCTGCCTTTAAGGTTACTGCGTACCTTCAGGGGTGCCTTCGGTCTAAATGACGTAGCGCGCCCGTATTACATTGCAGTACGTTAACCCTGGCATCAAATGAAAGCTTATCAAAGTTGTTACAAGAATATATTAACAATTTTCGGTTCTAATGAATTGGCAACTTTGGCGAGACCGCTTCATGACGACGACGTGATCGCTTTCACGAACGTTAAGTCATGAGGATTTTTGTTTCCTCTGATTCTTTCCCAAGAGTCCCAACACAAGGCGCAACAAAACCGCGTCGGGGAATTCGGTAATTCCAAAAACCTTAACGTTGAAGGCCATTTCCGTGCGTTTGGTTCGATTTTTTATCCCGTCAATTGACAAAATGTTGCAGAACTTTTGACTGCAATAGAATTTTGTAAAACCCCGACACGGTTTTTTTTGAAGCTCGTGAAGGGCAATCACAACGTCCTTCTGGAGGGGTCTCGCCAAAGTCGCCAAATCATTAGAACGGAAAATTAGAACAACTAGAGGACGTTTGTCAAGCTCGTTTACTCAGAAAAATGATTTCTGAGCCCTAGACGAGAATAAAAAAAAAATTCCTGTCTAGGGCTCAGAAATCGTTTTTCTGAGTAAACGAGCTTGACGAACGTCCTCTAGTTGTTCTGATATTTACCAAGCTCCCACATGGGCAGACTTTCTGTTCAGTGTTTAAGAACGGAAAACTGTTGGTATATTCTTGTGGCAAATTTAGTAGGCTTTAATTTGATACTGGGTTTAAGGGACTACGGTGCAATGTGGACGCGTTATGTCATTTCGACTGGATACCGTCTTGAAGGTACGAGGTAGCCTTAAAGAAACACAGCTCTCGCCCAATTACCATGCATGTTTCCAAAAAGTTCATCATTAAATTACTATTTACAACATGGGTGGCAGTATTACAATATCGTGTTTTACAATATGGGCAGTGGAGGTCGAACAGCAGATGACAACTTCTCTAATTCTAAAATTTTGCATTTCTTTCCTTGTTTAGGCTGGCGTTACATTTTGACGGGCAAATTCTTTTGGCTGTTCTACTACCTTTCATTTGTGCAGTTACGTCTTTGGTTCTTTGTTAGTATCTTACATACATTCCTTGTGTTTCGCACTGACAACGACAAGGTTGAAAGTAAGTTTGCACATGTGAGATAGTCACTTGTGAATTATTCAGTACAGTGACACCTAAAGTACTATTTTATAAAAAAAAACCAGTGATACAACACGATATTTGCTGGAGTTCAATCTTGTTCAAAGATCAGCATCCCAAAGGACGGGAAAAACCATCTGTGTAACGCATCGTCCATTTCTTAACTCCTTCCTGTCCGTATAGGTCCTCAGTGACCTATGGAGACTTAAGCATTTTACCCTGGCTAACGCCCGAAGATTCTACTCTTCAAGGGGAAAGTCATCGGACAGAAAAGAGTTAGCACGGGTTTAAAACATATCTCCTTAACTACTTCCTGTCCGTATAGGTCCTCAGTGACCTATGGAGACTTTGGTATTTCACTCTGGCTAACGCCAGACGATTTTATTGTCAAGGAGAAAGTCCTCGGACAGGAAAGAGTTATGTGTTCAATCGCTGTTGCTGCGAAAGGACTAAGTCTTGAGGAGAATTTGTGAAAATAGAAAAATGCGCATGTGTACATTTATTTTTCCAGCCTTCCTAGGAGAGATCCCGGGTTGTCAATACCACGATCTCGCTCGGGAGGCTTCCCTCTCGTCATGTAAACGCGAACAAATTTTTACAAGGAATTACGCTGAATAGGTGGTGTGCACGTTACGTCATGGCCGCCATGTTGGATGAACTTAACAAAAGGTTTTTCTTTATCTGCAATTATAATTTCATCCAACATGGCGAAAATGTCTTTGTCCACTGAATCTCGAGGAATTGGTTGCACACCACCTATGGCGGGATCTCGGCTTGGAGGGCTGGCTCTCCTCCATATAAACACCCCCTAGATCTTTTCGGCAGCGACAATGATCGAACACTTGAGAAATCGATGATGCGTTAAGCACAGATGCAAGTTGATTTTAATAACGAAGATGAGGAAAAATTTATACCGACAATCAATATCTCCTAATAATACATCATAATACTTACATAATATTAACTATAAAACGCACTAAATATAGTTAATAAAAGTTAATCACAGTTAATAGTAATTAATAATAATAGTTAATAGCAACCTGTTATTTCATGTTCCTCATAACTCTTGTTTACTGCATGAAGGAGCCACGTGCAGTCTGGTTTGATACCTGATTAGTGGTTACCAGCTAAGATTTGCCTTTGTAGCAAAGTAGCCAGTCATCAATAGACCATTTTGTTAATCGTAGTCCTGTTCTACTAAGGCGGCAAACAGCTTGGCGCGTAACTTTGTCTGTTTGCCCTCTGAGTGGACTGGACCTACCCGTGATACACTGGACTATTGTTAAACTTGTACTTTTTATAATACAGCTTCTACTTTCTGATATTTAGTTGATAGCTATACCCGCAGCTTTGGGATAGCTCAGTTTTTTGGTTTCCTTTTTGCTCCATTCACGGGAATCATCATGGATCTGAAGCCGAAGAACATCAAAAACCGCTACTTCGGACCGATAGTTAGTTTCACCATAACTAATGCCCTATGCATCATATTAGGGGCACTGGTACTAGTGCCAGTCCTTGAAGTGCAGGTAAACGATTAAATTTTCTTCACCTATTTTATGGTTAATGCCAGAAAGTATTAACCACTTTCACAGCTTCCATAATTTAGTTAGTTATAGAGGTCCTTTGCATAAAAACAAAGGATTTCTAGTTCATTGAACCATTTCTACTGCTCCGGTAAAGTGGAAATCCTTTGTTTTTATGCAAAGAACCCCCCAAACGAACCGTATTAAGGGAAATGTAAAGTAGTCATTACCACTGAAATATTTAGACTGGAAGGCTGACTGCCACCCAAAATTTGAAGCCAAACTGGTCGACATAGGGGCCCTCTCCTTTTGGTCGCTTCTCTCAGTCCCTCACGCAGTCACTTTAATTAGCTAATTGACTGGACTCAGCCTGTCAGTCTCTATAGGGGTCAGTGGTCAATGCTATGAAATAAGGTTTCATCGGAGACTGGGAGCGAGTGAGTTGATAAGCCATTGAACAGTGGAAGGAATTTTAAAGCGATCGATGAGTCCTTTGTTGGGGTAAAGGTTACGACATGTGGTAGGGTTGGCAAATTAGTGTTAGCGTAAAACCTGGTTTTTCCACGTAAACTTGGTTTCCAAGTACCGTAACGACTGCCGTAATGCTACAGCAACACAACAAAAAGTTGAGCTTCGTTCAACTAACTTCTTGCCTTCGTTGCGGTCCCACTACAGCTACCGTTACGGCACTTGAAAATGCGACCGCAAAGACCGGAATAGGTCTTTGCGGTCGCATTACGGCAATCGTTGCGGCACTTCCGGTACATATGGAAACCAGACTCTCGAGTAAAAGCGGTTCACACTTTGACGTAAACAGCGCTACTGGTTCTGCTTTTGTATATATTCGCTGACAAGCATAACGAAGCTCATCATTAGTTCTCATGCTTATGTACGCCTGGTTCACACGTGACGTTTTACAACATAAGCATAAGCCGTTAGAAAATGGAAACATTTTCATTCTTTATGTTTATGTTTACGTAACTCGGGTTCACACTTATATTTGTTATGCTTATGTTTACGCTTATGGTTACGTCAAAGTGTGAACCAGCCTTACAGCTTAGTGTTTGGAATACGGTTAGTGTTAGCGTTAGGGTTAGACGGCGTTTCCACCCTTCAATACACACGAACATCAAGGACTTTTCCGGGACTTTTTTCAGTTTATTCAAGAACTGAAACAAAATCTTTGAAAAAGGAATGCATTTTGCTTTTTGGCTAACGGCATGCACGTCTCCTTACACACGAAGTGGAATGTTTGTTTCGACAAAAGTTGCCATACTTTGAAAGTTTTAGACTAACACCAGCAAGCAATACACTCTATTCAAAACCAGTCACCTTAACATAGTTAAATTATTGCCAACGTGGCCGGAAAAACGTGCCAGGACTTTCAAGAATCTCTATTGATTTCCACGGACTTTCCAGGCCTTGGAATTTTTTTTTCAAATTCAAGGACTTTCCAGGATTTTCATGGACCGCGGGAACCCTAGCTGGGGTAAGCGTAAGCCTAAGATTGGGTTATGCGTTAGCCGATCAGGGTCAGGTTTTGAGTTGGAATAGCTCTTTGCAATGAAAGATGAAGGTAGTGTACGTTTTGAAGCGCTGACACCTGTCCAATGGCATATCAATTGAGTTGTCTCGGTCTCCTTTCTAAAACTTTACTTCAAAGTATACTTTCTAGTCATCACCTTATCTTACATTCTCCGCGCCTACTTTACGGTTACTTTCAAGACATCTGACAAGATTTTCGTTTCCGAGAACCAGCTATCTCTGTCAATTTAAATGGCGTACAGTCATGTACAGCATCCATGTCTGTTTGTTTTTTTCTAGTATTTGTCATTTGTTGTTCAAGTCGCTATGAGGGCATTTCTTTATGCCTCACTAATATCATTTATCCTGCGAGGGTGAGTGCTTCCATGAAGACATAGTTTAAAAATATACCATCCAGCATAAACAGATACACATAGCTCCGTCCATGCATACTTACAAACATACGTACCCACCATACAAAGGTAAATTTACACACTTAAAGATATCTATCTATTCACTTTCTTCCGCATCTATATTGCCTATCCTATCTCACATTGTAACGAAATGTATTTTTATGCGATGAACGAACCATAAGGTAGAAGACAGCACACCTATGCATGCTCTAACAACTGTACCACCAGTTCCTATGTTGTGATGGACGATCGTTGTTTTTTATTTAGGTTTCCCGTCATGCACTACGGTAAACTGTACGGGTTTGCTACTCTGGCTGCCGCAACTGTTATCCTACTTCAGTATCCTATATTTATCATTTTAAATGGACCTTTACACGGAGATCCATTTTGGGTAGGTCACACGAAGAAGACTGCTGGTGAAATAGTCGGTTCTACTAAAATGACATTCTTGATCACACTGCTTTTTTTTTACACCAGGTAAACGTCGGATTTTTTATCTTGTCGTTCACTGGCTTTAGTCTTCCATTGTATTTGTGGCTGTCAAACACGACTGAAAAAGTTGAAGTATCCGTGCAATAGACTTTCAGCATTGGTTTACTTGTGACCAAGATATTATTGGGCGTTGGAACCAAATGATTTCGGTTTCACAAGAAAATTAGATTTCGCAATATTGCCAGGACGAAATTATTCCGTTAGGCTTAGAGCGACATGAACTTTGTATCCGGGGTCTTTTCTTTGTTTCTCTAGCCCGATGTGAAAAAATACTAATATCTTAAAATCACGTGACGATCAAAATATCGTTTTGACAAATTTTTGCTTGCCGAAGGGTAGGTGATCGGGTGTTCCACAAGCGAGCTGGAGAACGTTACCAACGCTTCCTTCCCCATGACAAAGTAAATTTGTCGCAACCAGACATGGTTGCCACGTGATTTTAGTATTGATGGTTTGCAATCCATCGCACGAGATTTAAAGATACGGCGGCCATGTTGGTGCCAAATACAATAGGAGTTAAGGAGATTCTTTTGTTAAAATCCCACCAACATGGTCACCGTGACGCGACGTGCAAACCATACAATTATTGGACGTAGAATGCAGGCTCTGATCTCTTGCCAGTAATCCGGAGTGGTGAACTACGGGGGTCACCATCTTCCATTGTTTTGCCCTTAGAAATCCGGCATTTGATTCAAAAGGAACTCTCCCCAGGACTATTTTTGTACAAAAACAAACCCAGTTCTTCCAGACTTGGCTGAAAAGTTTTACATTTTTCGTAAAATACTGCAATGTATCGCAGAAACTAGAGTAGTGAATCTGAACGTGGAATTCGTGCCACCTCACCGCGAAACAATTTGACAACTGGGCCTTATTTCCGATCCACGTTTTGATAGTCGGCCACCCAATCCGCAAATCCAACATGGCAGATTTGTAAGAGCAAAAATTATTAAACTTGCCCCTGTCACATGACCAAGCACGCAGCCTACGTCTAGTAATTCTATGGGGTAAACGACCAATGCCGGGGCCTTTAACAGCCGGAGTGGTGCACCGTGGAAAAGGACCTGGGTCCGAGGTTGGTAGTGACATTAGGTTTTCATTTAACAATTTTGCTCACACTGATCCGTTACAAATTTTTGAGAAATGCCAATCTCGGCCCAACAAAATAACCTTTTCGATACTTTCTTTGCGATGATATACTCGTGGGCTATAAAACTGATAGAAGGCGTTTCCATGATTTTAGACAAGTAGTCTTTTGCTTTCACTTAGAACTAATATTAATTAATATTATAAAAGTCATTAATAATTCATGATGACAATTGAATAGAAATGAAGGTTTAATCAGTTTCTCCGCACCATGATACGGGACTGCTTAACTCTTTCCCGTCGGTCTGGGACTTCTATTTTTCTCTGGCTAATGCCAGACGATTTTACTCGTCAAGGAGAGAAGTACTGCCGGGAAAGGGTTAAATAAACATCAGCTCTGTATCACCTTCACAAACACTAGTGTCTGTATCAACCAGTTTTGTATTAGCCCTCGCACCCTCAAATTGAACTTTCACGGGTGTAAATAATTTGTTTTCACTTTTCTTTCCACTAAATATTAATTTACAATGAAGTAATAATGGTCGTTATATATAAATATAAATAGTCGTTTTATAATTCCGTTCTGTAGGTCTCGATACAGAACGGCCACTAATTTTGTATGCATTATTTCCCTTCCTGTAAGATTCTATTATAAAACGTTTATCTAATAGTTATAAATGGAGTGATTAAAGATATTTAAGAAAAGGCGAAACTTCCAAGGAAACATTTTGACCATGATCGTAATGTTCCCGGATACTTCAATAGCTCAACTGGTAGGGCACCGGTCCAGAAACCCGGGGATGCGTGTTCGAATCCCGCTCGAGGTAATCTTTCGAAATGATTTTCGCAGTGTGGGTTAAACACGGAACGAGTGCATATATTGAGGCTGAAGAACGAGCCTTTCGTTCTTGAAAGCTTGAAGAACGAGCCTTTCGTTGTTTATATCCAAGCTTGCAAACACCTACACTCTCTACACTTTGTAGATTGAGTTTGCTCGTATATAGAAGCTGAGTAGCTCAGTCATTTAATGTTAAAAATACAGCAGCAATCTTACTGGCCGGTGTTGGATGCCGAATTCATTTGGATTTCCTACTGTGAATAATAAATTACAGTAAATCTTATCCACGAGATTGAAATATTCGAGGCTTGTAGGGGTAATTTACTTCTTTTCACTTGGTGAGTACTTTTCTTCCAAGTTCTTCAACCTCTACATTGACTTCTGGCGGATAACTGAAGAACACAAGCTTTGCTTTTAACGTCATATTTCGAATCATGTCCACTGTTAACGAACTTGCTATGCTTTGTTATACTAGAACGCATTTTGAGGGAGGTGTTATCTCTTTTACGCGCTCGTTCCGTGTTTCAGCATGACATTTTTTCTTTACGAGAACCAGATTGCAAAAGTTTGATTCACGATCTTGATGATGATCGACTGCCGTTAACAGGGAGTTCAAGAAAACACGTGAACGACCAGGACGACGTACCATGCAACGCAATATTTGTTCTCGCGCTATTTAACAAATATTAAAATCGGCTCAACAAAAGGTGGCGCGTTATACCACTAAACTCCTCTTACATGCCAGCGATATTTAATCGTGGCAACCGACTGGACATTCTCGTTTTTTAAATTAAATCTTGTACATTATACTGTCCCACTACTCTTTCGAGAGGGGAATTATTTTATTCATTCTAACTTGTGAACATATTTGAAAAGCACGAATTTTAAATTTAATTTGGTGAAGTGCAGACGTTTTACTTGTCACCAAGGGTCATAAAGATTGGTGTGGTACTTGTTCCTTCGAATCAGCACGTCGAACCTTCTCTTCGTTTCTCGCATTCGCCTTCACGTCTTCAGAACCAGAATCGTCAAACTCAGTCGCACGTTTCCTGTCTTACTTCTACAAAATCCGAGACCATCGTGGTGAAGAGTGTATTCTATAACTTTCCTTGATCTCTTTTAGTAACGTAAAATCTTTGATAACTTGCTCTCTTGTGGTAACTATAAGTCCGTCTGGGGGTTCCCTGCCCTCCGAAAGCGAAAAACGCAAACTGTGATCTTCGATTGGAATCCTTCGAAGAGCACTTATATGTGTACGTCGTTAATCGCTGAAGGGTAATGAAGTACGGCCATGACATTCGAGGATGTATCACCCTGTTTTCTTAGTCTTCACACCCAAATTATTGTACCTTTGGTCTTTCCTCACAAAACCTTTCTTCCTCCGTCTAAAACGGCCATATATCAAAATCAATTCATTCAGCCTAGGTCGCATCATCGTCATCGATTTGCTGTTCAAATTCGGCCTGGCTAATCTTCCCGGATTTCAGTCTTTTTACTAGTCTTGCTTCTTTGGCCAGTTCATCCATTTCGTCATCATTCAGCTTTTGTGATTTTCTCTTTAAGAGGTTGCCATTCATCTCTTTCGTGGAGTTCCACTTCTTTTTCATCTCTTTCTTTTTAGCTTTCTGCTTCTTTTTTGACCACGAAGTGTTCGCTGTTTTTTGTTCTCGTTTCTTAGACTTGAAACGCGGTCCAGTCTCCTTTCTATCCTGTAACTTTAATTGCCTTTGCTTTTCCCTAGCTTTATCCCTGTAGGGTATACTTGAAGGATCTACGTCTACAGCAGAGAAATTTTCCACCTCTCTTCCTTTGAGTTCGGGCATTTTAGGAAGTTGAAGAAGTCCGTAACCATACGCCAATTTGCCAATATCAAGTTCTAAAACGAGACCAAGACTTCAGTCAGCCAGTTGACCTCACGATGATTGTATTAGTCAAAATCTTTCCTCTTTTCACAATTTTAAAATGTTAGTATTCATCTTCAAGAACTGTTGCGTCCACTGTGCTACGTTACGGCCATATACTAGTAACCAAGGACCTTGATGTATCTGTCCGTGTTTCGTCCTGTTATGATGTCGTTTCGTGAAATAAGACAATTTTTTTTTATTCTTTCGGTTCTCCGGGACATATTTGCTAATGCATAATACTAAAGGGAGATTACGGAGGCATGGAGAAAAAACTCTGGTCCTTGGAGTTTAAGTGTCTAGCCGTTTACTACCTTGGGTGTTTGCTCGACAGATTTCCTTGACAAAGCATTTTGTCCGACCACATGCCCTGCGTTTCAAGTGAACGTCCTGCGTGATCAAACGCCGTTCGTTACAAATTCTGGATTTTCTTTTTCATTTTTCGACAGTTCACCGGCCGCTTAGCGCTGAGCTTAATTTCATACGGTTGAATATTAGCAAGTTTCGTTATCTTTCGATATTGCATTGAAATCTGGTGAATATACTCGTCGTCATTCGCTCACAAGCTTTGACGTCAGACAGCCTGCTCGCGGGCTATGTTTTACAAGGGCGATTACCGAGAAATAATGTAGCCTTGGGAATGTGGATGAGTTTCATTCAATGATAAACATGGAGTTTGTCCACTAAATTCCCCACCGAACCAGTATGTTCGTCAGCTCAATAGGACAGAGAAAAAAGTACTCATCGGACGATGGCCTTACTTTGCGATGAGGCAAGCACCTACTGAAACGCTTCATGCTCGAAAGGCAATCACACATTCCCGACTGTTGTTGTCTCATGTTAGTACAACAGAATTACTAATATTGACATACCAATTCTCCAAATTTTAAAATTATTCTCTATTGCAACTACTACTTTACCGGACACTATCAAAGTTGCTGTCTGTTTCCGTTGTGTTCTTCATGTACTCAGTTATAGGCGTTTAGTGGTCCTAATGATAGGCCCTTAAAAATACACAACTTACCTTTCAGATTAAATATCAAACTACATTGGTGTTTGCTATATGATTTTATGAAAGACACGAAAGCTCTCACACTTTTTTCGTAGATATCCCTGTGAACACATAACGAGAAACAGAACAAGAGATTATCAACGATAAAGTTTTTATGCCTTGTCGCATTACGTTGAAATAACAGTTGAGGCCTCAGACACCATTGCTCGTATGTTTGTACAATCCCCATAACAAGAAGGTAAGAGTTGGATTTGAATCATCATTGGCTGCAAATGCAACTACCCTTTTCTCTCTTCCTTTTCCCTCTTCTCCATGTACTACAGAGCTACAGTAGCCCCTCCTTCTCTAGCTTTTCCCTGCCTCCCTATCTCTGTCTGTTTATCCGCAGCATGTTTGGTGAGTGGTTAAGGACGATCTATCCACCTGGGTGTCTGTCCTTCTCGCTGGCTGTCCGTCAGTCAATCAAAAGCTAGGAGTGAATGCTAAATATTACTGGTGGTAATCACTGTTTATATTATTATCAAATTATCATACTATAAAAAATTATTAGAGTACTACAGACAAGTGTTAGTTAGACAACGTATTAATAATGGTTTTTGGGAACTTTCTGAG
>JBAHVQ010000198.1:757523-768979 GCA_036872915.1 Nanipora kamurai
CTGATTTCAAGGATCACTGGTTGGTAAAGCTGTTCTTGGAAACCAAACATTACTCGTACTGGTCATCGTAAATTTTTAAATATATCTTTTCCTCTTTTTGTAGGAAGGGTGATTACAAGCGTTACATTGCTGAGTTCTCCTCTGGCAAAGATAGGAAAACATATGCTGAGGAATCCCTTGTTGCATACAAGGAAGCAAGTGATGAAGCTGCTCAGCTACAGCCAACTAATCCCATTCGCTTGGGCTTGGCCCTTAACTTTTCAGTGTTTTACTATGAGATCTTAAACTCACCAGATCGTGCTTGCAGGTTGGCCAAGGGAGCTTTTGATGATGCCATAGCAGAATTAGATACCTTGGAAGAGGATTCTTACAAAGATAGTACATTAATAATGCAGCTACTTAGAGATAATTTAACATTATGGACATCTGACATGCAAACTGAGGGAGATGGTGAGTAGGATTAATGGAATCCTGGAGTGAAATATGTCTTGGGATAAGAAGTATGGCTATCTATTTAGCTCTTTTAGATTTTCTGATGGTATCTTAGCATACCAAGCTGAGTGTTGGTATCCCTTATACACTACATAGGAGCATTTCCATAAGGAAATTCATAATGCCCTCTGTCTGCTACTTAGGTAGTAATTCTTAGCTATGCTATTAAGCATGTGCAGTGGACAAATTCCCCCTCGTCATCTTAATCTTGTATTTCAGGCACTTTGAAAATCAAACTCATAAAGGCACTTTAACCTTTGGGGGCTTCACTGCAGAAAAGACACCACTACCCAACCAATCACAGCATGTACTGCAAAGAATCACTGTAAGAGATACAACAGAGATGTAATATTATGGTTCAAAGAACAATTTTAAGTGTTTTATCAGGGGATGCAGACAGGAGGAAACATAATGAAAACGCTAGGCTGAAGACCCTTTGTTTGGGAGTCTTGGACCTCCCAATGAAACACAAAAAGCAACTTCCTTACATGACTTCTGAGAACAACACATTCTGAACCAGATCTGTGAAGGAATCTTAAAAAGATTGAAATCTTGCTTCTCTTTACTATTACAGTAGTTCGGTTAAAATTACCCAGATACTGACGTGAACAAAAAATTTAATGTGCTTTGATATCAAAGCACGTGTGTCTTGATAACAAAGCACTTAATGTGTTTTGATATAAAAGTAAGGCAGTCAGTAGGAGGTGTGATGAAACTCACTGTAAAGAGTAATTGAGAGTTTATTTTAAGATTCTTTTGAACATCCAGTTCAGATCTTTATGTCCTGAAAAATATTTTGTGAAAAACTGATGGGTGTTGGTATATCTTTTAAAAGGATCAGTATTTTAGAATATTGCTTCACTGTGGTATCAGATCAATGTCATGGTTCTGATTGCTATTGCATTTTACTTGTGAACCGTTAAAGAGTTTGAGAAATGTAATATACATCAACAGAAATACCTTGAAATCATTCCAGATGCTCCAAATTTCCTCGATACAAAATTTCCCAAATTTGCGGGACATGGATTTCTGCTAGTATGAATTATTTTCAATAGAATACAATAATTCTTTCAAATCATTAAAAGCTGTTCTTTTTTTGTAATTCTACTGTGATAGGGACAGGAAAAACAGAAAATGAATTGCAAGATGTTGAAGACCAAGATGTAGAGGATCAAGATGCACCTTGACCATAAGCCATATTAACTATAAACAGTACAAAAAAGATTTTTCATATTTTAGTTTAACTCCTTGTTCTATATTTGATTAATGTGTTTAAAGGATTTTATACTTTATGGCTTGTTCTGCAGAAGTTGAATTGACCTAGTGTGACTCAAAGTAGATATGAAGTTTATGTTGAACAATCTTTTTTTCCCTGACAAATGGATTACACTTATGTCTAGACGAATTGCAAATGACTAGACAAAATAATGTGGAATATACTCTTAACAGAAACTGAGAAAGGTTGATGGTGGAACGAATACTCATTTTGAAATAAGTATTTGGATGTACACCTGTATGGTGCTAAAACATGTAAATAAACATCATGGTATCACATTTAGTTCTTGTCTCTGATTTTCTATAATTAGTTTGCTACTGGGCAGGTTGTCAAGTGAAAATGAACTAACTTTAGTTCTTGAAGCAAATTTGCTGAAACAAGGTTTTAATTCCTGAGTCACATTAATTTTAGGTATTTTGTGAGGCAAAATCTGTTGTGAAACATTTTCATAGTGGTTCTCCTGTGAAAAATACACCCTGCTGCCTTTCAAATAATCTTAAACAGCTTACAGCAATAAGTAACCATGTGAAGCTCAATGCAAAATTTTTGAAAATGAAACTATACCTAAATATTGTATAGTGAACAATTGTATGTTAAGTGCACCCTTGCCTGTTCTTAATAGGTTAAAATTGGCATCCAAAATTTGAACTTTGCATGAAACTTCACACTGCTTGCTACTGATCAATCCTTGATTACTGTAAAAAATGGCAGGCTGAGTTTTAATTGGAGAACAACTTTAAAGTGTATATGACACTATTTTTTTCTTCCATATTTTAATCAATAAACTGTTCCAAAATGTGTCTGCAAAATTTGAGAACGATTTTATGGGGCCTAGAACAGAGTGTGTCTGACTGTAGTTGAAGTGTAAACGTGACGAACTTGTTAACTTTTTCCTTGGGGAATTTTTTAGTGTTACCATGGTAACAACAGCGTTTGAAACGTTGGCACATTTTTTCATAATTATTACAAAATACTTTGTCTTCGGTCCTCTTTGGCGAACTTTTCTGAAACTTGGTATCAGGATACATTTTCACTAAAGAATAAAAGAACGATTCGACAAGATCGCTATGTACGCATACGTACCATGCCACATAACCTTCGAATGTACCTTTGTACATATTTATCCTATTAGGATACCTTAAAAGTGTACTTTTGCTCGGAGTAGTTCCATTTCAAGACTAAATTGTCTGTTGTATTTGATATTATAGTCAGAAATGAACTGGCCTGTTTGATAAGGTCTTATCTAGCGGCACTGCAAGGAATTTTTACTGGGGGAGAAGAGATATCTTTTGCCATGCGTGTACGATGTAACCCGAGACACCACAATTAACCACCTCAAAACTACTTCCTGATTTGGATGAATTTAAAGACAGTGACACCACAAGGACAGAATTTCTGCTGAAAAGGGTTGTTTGTTTAATTTACCCATAGTTTAATTCACTTCATTTTTCTGGATTAAAATTACATATTACACACGGATTCTCCGTGCATGCACAGACACCACACACGAACTCCAGAATATCTGTACAGGTAAAAAATTATTGGTACGATCAGTGAGATGGATGCATGCTAACGCTCAAGCTATTAAACTGCTCCCGAAGTTTTTCACGTAATTTCTGTCTTTGATTGAAGAACTGTTTTTGGTTTGCTTTAAAATGCTGGATTTCTTCTTTGGAGATCATCACGTCAGTTTCGGGCAACGCTTCGCCCTGTGAAAAATAAAAAACCCAAACAACTGAATTCTTGGGTAGATGTAAATGTATGACGGTTAGTGTTTGAGAGAAATTTAAAACAGACAGGGAAAGAAATTGCTAAGGCATTGCCCAGAATTTTTACGGGATATGTAGGCGTGCTTCCTCGGAATGTTTGTGATTTTTTGAGCACGGAAAACATGGTCAGGGATTTCCAAACAATAGTTCTACAACATGCAGCAGTTTTCGGGGGTGTTACAAAAGAAATGTCAATTGTATTTATACAAATTCCCGATAACGAGTAATCAGATAATACAGGGTTTACAAGAGGAACGAGGGTAGTGACTTTATGTGCGTAGAGTCCTGGAAAAAGCTTGTAAAAACATTGAACAAGTTCGGCCGTATGTTTGCCAGTATCGTGCGTCGTAAGTGTCTATACATACATATATATGCGAACCGAACATTACTCTTCACTTGACTCTGAAGATTACCGCCGCTATGGCCATTGGAACGTCAGTCACTTCCACCAACAGTCTTTCTCAAGACCACTATAACCTTCGGATTCCGAGTTCAAATCCCGCTCGTGTCAACTTTTTCAGAGGACTTCAGCAGTGTAGGTTAAATGTGAATTTATCATTTCATATTACCCTGAGGATGATTCTGAAATATAACCTTCAACTTTCGACGATCAACTTTTGCAAGCAACTAACGATTCTCCCGGGTTCAAACCATTTACTTCAAGTTTAGTTTACGGAACACAACGTTTTATTTGGCGATAATACAATCGTGGTGTTTCACAAACTAAACATACTTTATTGTATGTATGCTGTGGTGGTTTTTATGAGTTGTCGTTACATCAAAAGTAGAAATCTTCAAATTTTCACGGGGACAAAAACTTTTCAAGGAGTGGGGAATGCCAGTAAGCGGGGCACAAAAAAAACACTCAGACATTGGACAATATTCGAGAACCCCGATTTGACAAAAAGGAATGGCGATCCATCGGTAAAGTAAAGAAGAGTAAAGTTCCTTCATTTATACTGGATAATCCTATCAGCTAAACTACGCTGTTCTCCCTGAAGGTCCAGTAAGGGCCATCCTTCATGGGTCCAGCGTTACTACAAGAGGAAATCGGAGTACCCGGAGAAAAGCTGCAATGAATATTTGGCATTGACACTCAGTAACATGAAATGTTTTTATTATTTGGTGAAGGAAATTTTCGAGTGCCAGGATGATACATTTTGTGACCCAACCGGGACCAGGTGCGAAAAATTGCAACTCTAGGGCCCTCGGCTGGGAATCGAACCCCATGATCTTGCGAATCTAGTGCAGTGTTCTGCCACCTGAGCTACGAAGGCCGTTGCCGAGAAAGTGGTCACGAATTCTGTATACATATCGGTGGGAATACCGGTGAAGGGTATATTCAAGGAGTATTTGGCACTGACGCTCAGTACCATGAAATGATATTAAAATAAATGCATCATCCTGACACTCGAGAATTTCCTTCATCAAATATTAATATTATTTAATGAAAACCTGCAATGTTTGGTAGAGTCAACTTGGACAACACTCTCCTCGCATGTGACCAAGGTAACTTTAATCAGAGAACTGCACGGAGCCGGAATCGAACCCTAGTCACAGCGGTGAGAGATACGTGCGGTAACACTGTGGCACCAACACCGCATGTCTGACCAACCAGATGATCCTGAAATGTGAGTCGTTAATGCCCGAGCTCTGCAGAAAGCTGGATGAAAGTAAATCCTGAGTATACCTAGGCCTTGCTGTATATGTGTCTCGTTCCGGTCGAAAGATGTCTAATCGTTATTGAGGTCAACTTATTTACTTTTTAATGAAAAACCTAATCACACATCACGCCTTCAAATTCACAAGCTGGTTTGACAAAATCAGAGTTTTTGGTTCTATACAAACCTGGCAAGGCTCACTTGACATCCAACCCATGGATAGAAGTAATTGCTTTTCCTCGTCGTCTACGGGAAACTCGTCATGTCTTTCTTCGCCATCAAGGAAAAAGTCATTTCCCATTTCTTCACTTAGTCCGTTACATCCATGCAACGTTTTGTGATGATGTGCAGCTGATGGGCACGTCTCGCTTACATGTTCCCGCCATTCTATGCAGCCTCCATCGAAATCACCCGGCTCCGAATCTTCGTGGCATTCGCCGTTCCGGGACACTTCTCCGTAGCAACAATGTCCGCTATCATCCGGCAGTTCATCGTAATATTTGGCGCCCTCACCACCACAACAAGTACCCTCAGTCTCGCAGTTTGGTCCATCATCCGTGGCCTCGTGACAATTTTTGTCGTCACAAGTCAAGACCTCCTCGCATTTCTTCAAGTTTTCTTTTATCCGTAAATTGTCGTTTTGTGCATCTCCAATACTCGATAGCTCACCGTATTTACATTTTTCTCTTCGGCGGGCTCGCCTCTTCTGGCGTTTCTGCTCTCGTCGCACTTCCTTCACTTTCTCCGCTTCAAATATTTCTTCAACAACTTGCTCCAGTCGTGACACTCCTTGTTTTTCTTCTACCGACACCTACAGTTATAATTTGAACGAAAGGTTAACATCACTTTTCGCATACCGGTTACCGGGATGTGGACCGGAACACCGATTTCTTGATTTGTGTCTGATATTGCATTGGTGCATAGGAATATTTGAAATCCTGAGTATCTGGGACTTGCGCAACATGAAGGAGCAAATGAGAGTGCGAACCATCGAGGAAAGCATCGCCAGCCAGCGAGGAGGCAAACAAGGAAACTAACAACGAACATGCAAGCAAGCAAAATGGCAACTTTTCTTTTTAAAGTACCTCGAAACTTCTCCTCAAGGTATTGATTCCCAAATAAAATAACATCTGCCAAGTTTGTTCTTCGGTTCGTAGCTTCTGCCAAAGGTGATGAAGTCGTTCCCACATAAATACAGCTAAGCACGTCAGAACCTACATACGAAAAATAGTTTCACATTAAATAAAATCTGAAGATAAAGGATGATCAAGGGTACCTGAATGACCCTGTAAGTGGCAACCGACCGTTCATCAAAGCTACCTATTTAGGGGTCCCTATCACTGGCCAGCGTATTTTTCAGTAAATAAGATTTACCAGCTAGTCAGGTAGCGTTGTAGTGAGAAGCTTTTGTCACAATGGCTGCATATGTCATTGGAAGACAAGTTAAATCATTGCCAGACGAGTATAGTTCGTGCATGTGTTGAATTACTATGTTACAGTTGAAATATTCTTTGCGTTTAGAAATCTACTTCATTTTAAGCCATTATACAGATCGATTTACACGACGATTTTTAAAGCAGTGTACAAAGCCAACAGGATCAGGGATTAATAGCCGAAATTTTTGATAGTAAAACTCACGACACAAGACTTCGCTCGACACCTCGGTTTTACTATCGAAAATTTTGGCAGTTCCCCGAGCCTTTTTCCTTTCTGACATCGTCCAACAGTACCAATGCAACACGCTACTTTCATGTTTGCTCCAGCAAAGAAAAAACAACAGCACACTGATAACCTCATCTGCTAAAAATCATTTGGGATGTTCAGCATGGGGTGTCACCTATCATAAACGTTTGGATGTAGTTCAGCAGATGTGGAGGATCAGAGAATCAATGTTCCGGAATGATCGAGCCAGTAAGAACCTGAATGATTGAACCAGTCCTCATCGAGCTCTCTGTGTTAGACGTCAATGGGTGTAGTGGCTGAAGTGTTAGAGTAAGATAAACAATCTCTCGTCTTAAGAGGTCAGTGGGTGTAATGGGCAAAGTGTTAGAGCAAGATAAACAATCTCTATATTTAAGAGGTCAATGGGTGGAGTGGGTAAAGTATTTGAGTAAGATAAACAGTCTCTCTGTTTAAGAGATCAGTGGACGTAATGGGTGCAGTGTTTGAAAACGATAAACGATAGTACCTACAATCGTTGCAGATATTAGTTGGAACACTCTCGTAGTTGTTGCCCATTTGTAAGAAATTCATATGAAATAACAATAAATGCATAAAAGTTCCCCCTTCTCCCCCCTGTTCAATGTTGTTTCATCACAGAGTGTCTTAGACTACGAACAGGTCGCAGAACAACGGATTTGTGCCGAGATCAACATTGTTATGGGGGAAAGGGGGCAGAGCAACGTCGCACATTGCAGCTGTCCTAACATTTTCTGCAGCGATTGTCGATATTCTCATTAATCTCGCCAGCGGTCCAATAACGGACTTCAATGAGGCAACAAAATATATTGTTATATAGCTGGGTTTTTGCTGCCCCCAACTGAGATTGCCATTAGTTGATTTATGTCATGTGGTATTAAACAAATCAAAGGTATTCCGTGCGGGAAATGCATTTTAACAATCTAAACTCAGTAAAAATTCAAGGAATACCCAACTACATTGTTGACTTGAAGCGTCCATCACCACAACATTTCTTTTTACCTCAAAAAGTTCACACATTACCCTTAGAAACATTTTGTTCATTTTGTTCTATTTTCTCCAAACTCGCGAATTGTATGGCCTGTCAAAGTTGTGAAAAAACACCACCATTTTGGTACACAACCGAGCTTGTAAGGAGAATGGGCCTACGCCTACTTAGACGTCACAAACTAATTTACATGATTATTTTCAAAAAATGTCCGCCGTATGAATTACTTTATGACGTCCAAGTAGGCATAGATCGATTCTCCTCACAAGCGGAGTTTTTTCATGATTTTGACGGGCTTTGCCGGGGTTTGGAGAAAACAGAACAGAATGGACAAAATATTTCTCTGAAAAATACGTAAACTTTTTGGAGTTAAAAGAAATTTTGGGGTGATATCCACTTTAAAAGACATCTTTGACGTTCCCGTCGTGTTTGCTCAAGGTCTTCATTTCTCAACTATCTGCAACCTCAAGCTTCAGTTTATACAGCTAATTCAACTAAGGTTGTTCATTTCCAAGAGAAACATTTCGTCGATTTTGTTCTCTTTTCTCCAAACCCAAACATTTTATGACCCGTCACAGTCGTGAAAAAACACCACCATTTTGGTACACAACCGAGCTTGTAAGGAGAATGGGTCTACGCCTACTTAGACGTCACAAAATAATTTACATGATCATTTTCAAAAAATGT
Organism: Nanipora kamurai; assembly: GCA_036872915.1. Classification (NCBI taxonomy): domain Eukaryota; kingdom Metazoa; phylum Cnidaria; class Anthozoa; order Scleralcyonacea; family Helioporidae; genus Nanipora; species Nanipora kamurai. The sequence goes on from JBAHVQ010000198.1 coordinate 766,095, forward strand.
CCGCCATGTGAATTAGTTTATGACGTCTAAGTGGCATAGACCCACTCTTCTCACAAGCTCGGTTGTGTACCAAAATGGTGGTGGTTTTTCATGACTTTGACGGGTTATAAAATGCCTGGATTTGGAGAAAATAGAACAAAATCGACGGAATGTTTCTCTTGGAAATGTGTGAACGTTTTAGAGTAAAATGAAATTTTTGGGTGATATACACTTTAACGTATGGCCCCTTGGGAAACCAGTTATTAAACATTTCCTACGGAATCACACATCAAGCGTGTATTACCACAACTAGATTCCTTCTACAGGCCGTTCTTCACCATAGCAGTAGGCGTATTTTTTTCACGCGAAGAGACTTTTTCTTTTGTCTCATGAGCTGTCAGCGGGAACTAATGATAAGTCGATTCAGTTTATACCACGAAAAGTCGATTGGTGCGACAAAACTTTCCCACTGCTTTAGTTAGGATTTTAATGAAGGCAGTTACATACATACCTCCTCCTGTGCAGTATCCATAGATTTGGCGTGTCTTTCTCGTCGCCTAGAATTTTATCAGCATATCAATTATTCATTACTTTAATTGACATACGGTAAAAGCAATGTTAAGCCTCCTCTCCACTGAATCCCTTTCCAAAAAGTCTCCTATCTAATAAGGCCCCTTTGGGGAAAAAACACTGAAAAATAAATAATTACCCCTCTCTAGTAACTAAAATTGTTGCGGCGATTGTAGATTCCCTGGATAAATGTTGCTATTATTATTATCCTACCATTAATCATACGAAACTGTAGACAGATTAGAAAAGACAAAAACATTTATGGTCGTCAGGTGGATGTGCACACAAAGCCAATTGCAAATAATTTTGTACACAAACTCCTAGAGTACATACCTCTCTCTCTCTCTCTCTCTCTCTCTCTCTCTCTCTCTCTCTCTCTCTCTCTCTCACACACACACACTCACTCACTCACTCACACACACTCATAACTGAACTCTTTTCATTTCCGAAACTTTGAAATTTCCAAAATTCTGAATTTCATTTCCGTAGGATGAGAGAATTCATAGAAATGGCAAGAAATCCAACGATTTGCCAAGAAGGACAGCCACTGCACAGCACATGAACGGCTCTGTTCGGTTAATTCTTTTACTAAGTTGTCTTTAGTTTTAGTTAATTAAAATTGGCGTGTTGCTGTCTTGCGTGATTTCTAACAGTTGTTTCGTATACATGACGTGAGCCAACGGGCTGTCGGCAATTGCTCTGATGAAGTCCTGAGTTAACGGGTCGAAAGTTTAGCATTAAAATAAAACGTGGTGTTCCACAAACTATACATAGTATATCAATTATCGCCATGCAAAACTTTAAAGGATTAAAACTTTCTTAAAGAAACTGACTAGAAACTAAGTTATTATTAACTTGTAACATTCAAGCAAATTCTCGTTCAACCTCGTGCACAGGGACTTTTCTCCACTTAGGGGGAAGTCCATGAGTATGAGGTCGACCTATTGTGTGTAATATATTTTAAAGTTTTATGAACATGTATTACTGTAGGGTATTGTTACTGTATTGTATTGGGTTTTGTGTTGCAGGACCCCACTGAAAAACACTTCGGAGATGTGGGTATTCTGAATCATTATTGTTATTGTTGTTATTGTTATTGTTATTGTTATTGTTATTGTTGTAGTTGTTGTTGTTGTTGTTGTTGTTGTTGTTGTTGTTGTTGTTGTTATTATTACATGCTCCTTATAGCGTTCTCCAACTCGTATCCGCATAATCAAACATTGACTGTATCACGGCGTTGTGAAACAGCGTCTGATTCAAGACAGAATAACCAAACACAAAGAAAGCGAGGAGGAATGGAGGAGGTCCATAATAATTTTTACTTATTTTTAATGATTTTCCGTCAGGTTTAGTTTGTTTATCCGCTCCTACAACCCTGGGAAAGTCTTCAGGTCTTCGTGCTGTATTTCCAAGTTCCCCCCCCCCCCACGACTGGTTTCAACCTCTCCGGCCAGACCTTGATATTTTTCAACTTTTTCACCTTCCTTTGCTTTCACCCTTATGGAGTAGCCCGGTCCATAATTTGACAACATTTCTCGTTCTTCTTGATGACCATTGTCACCTGTTATCTTTATTGTTATTATCACTATCAATAGTATTAATGATTACGTGTTCATCCGGATTTTGGTTCAAAAAATTCATGTTTTTGTCTGACGTTTCGGTTTCCTGTCAGCGATACGTAAATTTGTTGGTCTACCCACGCAGACAAACAAATTTACGTATCGCTGACGCAACATGAAAGATCTTTTTCCAACCGTCATCATTCACGTCTCTGAGGATGGTTTCCGTACAGGAAACCGAAACGTCAGACAAAACCATGAATTTTTTGAACGAAAATCCGGATGAACACGTAATCATTAATTCTACAAAACCCGGATTCCAACCATTTACTGAATTATCAATAGTATTATTACTACAACCATTATTGATATTATCATTACTGCTATTCTTACTTACATTCCTGATAATTCATGTTCAGCTTTTTCCAAAAGCACAGTTAGATAATCCACATCGTCAGGCACATGAATATGTTTGTGCAACGGACAAGGCCTCAAATCGCGGTATAAACTAGCGCAATATCTAGGACAAAACCAATGTCGATAAAATCTGTTATATATACTTATCACACTCATTAACAATTCAAAAAAATTCAAAAGAAATTAATGTTTAATCAGTGCATGTAAACGTGATACAACATCTAGTGGCTGTATCGGATTCGCATATCAGTTCTGTCTAGCCTCTCCAACACTCAAATAAAGCTTTTTTCCCGATTTAAAATAACTTCAAAGTCTTCGTTTAACAAGTACTTTACAACATTCGCGCTGGTGTTGTATCGG
>JBAHVQ010000198.1:785056-799040 GCA_036872915.1 Nanipora kamurai
AAAATCTGGCGTTCAAAGGGTTAAAAATATTATCTCCTTAACCCATTAACTCTTTTGCCACCTACGTCAACCACAGTTGACCTTTTATTATTTTACTCTAGCTAACGCCAGACGATTTTACTCGTCAAAGGGAGAAAATCTGGCGTTCAAAGGGTTAAAAATATTATCTCCTTAACCCATTAACTCTTTTGCCACCTACGTCAACCACAGTCGACCTTTTATTATTTTACTCTAGCTAACGCCAGACGATTTTACTTGTCAAAGGGATAGGCACCGCCGAGAAAGAGTTAAATTAAGTCACCGAAATATGCACCAAAAATTCTAAAGTTCTAAATATCACATAATTTTTTTTATTCTTCCGATCATCTTATATTTCTTTTGAAATAAGTATTTTGACTCAGGACAAAAAGTTGCAAGCACCGAAAATTACATGGGAGATTTTAGATTTTAGTTGAATCATTTCTCTCTCACTCTTTCCCCAACTTCCGATCCTCCCCTGGTCGTTGACGAAACCTCAAATGACCATGCCGAACGCCATCAGTTAGCTATAAATGATTACATAAGTTCCTCCACATCATAGCATGGTGATGGCTCTCTAACTTTCTGTGGGGTAGTAGTAAGGTCTAGGTGATATTTTTTTCAAATTTTTGCTGGCTATTTACGAAAATAACTCATTAATTAAATTTTATAAAATATTTTTGTTCGAAAAACAAGATATTGTAGCGAATTGATTCCGACCATAATTTTTTTGACATTCATGTTAGCATTTAACTAGTTTTTATTGTGCGACTTTCGTTCAGTTAAGATTTCCCTTTTTGTTCCACAGAAGAACCACCAAGGACCATGAAGATTAAAAAGCGGGAAATGGTTAAAATTTACATCAACAATTTCATACTAGCTTAAATTGTTACTTGACCATGTCATAATGTGACTTTTGTTGCAGGTATCGAATAGAATTGAACTTAAGTAGTCTGCTCGTTAGATTAAAAAGCATCTGTTCGTTTTATGCAATGTTTTTCTTCGCGGTAATAAAAAGTTTCAATAAATTTTGTGTATGTTCAAATTGAAAATCTTTTTCTAAACTACGAAAAACTGACAACCTAAACCAGGAGGCGATAAATTACTCAGTATTTCTCTGGATTAGTCTAAAACCATCTTTCAAAGGTCGCATTTTATTGTCTTTCAAAGACCTTTAAAATATGACGGACTCTGAGGCAGACTTTTCGTCTGAAAAGTCAGAATCTTCAGTTTTTAGTCTATGATTTTTAATTATTAAAAAGACTCAAAGAAAAAATATTGAAAATAATATTGTAGTCTTCGGTGAATGAATAAATGAATGGATCAAGGAAGTTAGGAAGGAAGGAACGATGGAAGAAAGACAGTAATGAATCAACGAATGAATTTATGAACGAACGAACGAACGAATGAACGAACGAATGAATGAACGAACGAATGAATGAATGAATAAGTGAAAATTTCTATTTGTCTTCAGATTCGAATATAAATAATAAATATATTACATTTCTTTTTTCCCCATTTAAAAGCCTAATGTTTTAAGGTTACTTGACATTATAATTGATTAATTAATATATGTCAACATAGCTAACTGGTCTTATTCAATTGAAATACACACAGATACTCGACAATAAAATTTATCAACTTGTTCACTGGTAAATTCTCGAAGTATATCCACATTCCCGAACACCGTGTATAAATAACTTTGATCATCTAGCAGATCATTAAGTTTAACTGAAATATCGATGGGCAAACAATCTGTTATCCATCCCCAAAATCGTTTTCTCTCATCTGCTAGTTCTTGACAGTACAATAGAGCGTGTTTAACTTTTCATCTCACATGTTGCTTTGGAACGTTTTCGCATATGAAAGTCTGTATCATGTCTGGAATGACATATAAATTTTTGTATGTACAATCAGGACAGTACAGCCCGCGTCACTACAAACGTAAAATTTTTGGGTGTTTACTTGGGTGAATGTCTTTTATACTGAGTAATTAAAGCAAACAGAGTAAGCTGAACAACATACCTAATTTTTATAAATTTTTCATAAGACATAATTTTTTAAAATCCACTAAATTTATTGAAAGAAATCTGTATTGCAACCTACCCTGCTATTTTGAATTTTTATTGTTTTGTGGAATGTATAACCTGATACCACTTTTCAAAAAATTTCACCGGAAAAGTCCGAAGATAATGTGTCTTGAATGTGATAATCGTGAAAATATGCTGATGTCCCAACCCTATTATTACTGTCTTATTAATCAAAAATTGCACAATTCGACCAATATCTGACGTTTATCATTTTTCTCGTACACTTAGATACATTTTGTATCGAACTTACAACTATTTTAAAGTTAGAAATTGCCATCATGAAATGAAGACCGTACTGATTGGATCCCGTAAGGGTAGAAACTATATGGAGTCCCCTTACGGCCTTCCTAAATATTCGAATATCGTTGTACAACATTGACTAACGTTTGTTGATCTAATGTAACTGGAATAAAGATTTAGAACATATACATCACTGATTAATAGCTAATGAGTTTCCATGAAACAAAGAAAAAACTCAGTACTTCGTTGCTCGATCTGGAGGGAGACTAAATAACATTAGTGATCAAGAAATTAAATTAGGAGGATGTAAACTAGAAAAGTAACCATTCTTGGACTTAATTTTTACGACAGCCTTAGCGGCTTTCATCTTCAGACTCAAGTGAAAGCCGCTAAGGCCGTCGAAACGTCAGTCACTTCTACCAACAGTCTTTCTCAAGACTACACTAACCTGGACGATCAACTTCCACAAACATGTCATGATTATTCCAGCTTCAAATCATTTACTGAAAGAGTTTCCGTAGTTCAATAAATTTATACATGGAGGACTTGAAAATGTATCCCTATATGTACTTACTGTTACTATCAGAAGAGTTCCTGTTATCAGGCATTTCGCTGTTCAGGGGGTCCACGCTGCCACTCTTTGGTATCGTAATCCAAAGATCTTTCCCTTTATTCTTCCCAAGACTCCCGCCTGGAGAAAGACAAAGTGCTTCCAAGTTTGCTTTACCAGCTGCAACGAGATATAACATGCCCTGAACCGAACATTTGACCCACAGAAAACGATTTACACGCCTAAGAAGTTCACAAAGCAATACAAACTAGGCAGGTGATAGAGCCTATAAAGTATATACAGTATCTACATCACCGGCAACCAACAGGACCCTAAATAACAAACAGGACAATCTTTAATACTGAACTGTTCTAGACACTGCCACGGGCAATGTACAATAGCAATACCTAATTCGCTTAAAGCGTTACGACTAAACAAACATTTTCGGTTAGGATTAGGTTAAAATTTCGACAGAATCATTATATGGATTATTGATCCATTTTGACATGTCAAACCGATCGGTCCAAACAAAATATTTTCTACGAGACCTCAACATATGTACAATACATGCCTCGCGGAACTTTCATTATTCTTATATGCCGTCTCTATAAATACTGCCAAAAATCCAGAAAGACCTTTAAAAGTCTTTTTGAAACTCACATTTTTTCAGGAAAATTCAAAAGAAATTGTTTAATCCGGGGCTGTAATCTTGACTTTAAACTGGTGAATAAAATGTCAGTTCAGTTTGCTGCCGACATCAAGAGAAGTCACCAAGAATTGGGACGGCAACTCATCGCATGTAAACACAGCTTGGGCGACACAAGCTTTTTTTAGTTTCTTGTTTTGGGTTGTTTTTTTTTTCAATTTTGTTTTCTATCTTTTTTTGTTTTTACCTTTTTTCGGGTACTGTTGCCATTTGGCAACTTATTTACAATTTTACTCTGGCTAACGCCGGACGATTTTACTCGTCTAGAACTCCAGAAAACTTTTCTTCTGCAGGGTTAAATAAAACACCAAGTTACCTAGTTCATCAGACTTGCTTCGTTTTATGTTTACCAGAGGCTTCGGTGATTTTTTAGGAGTACTAGTTTGATCCGCACTCGGGTCAGAACCCGGTGTTGATGGCGTCTCGTCGTTGCCAGAAACAGACGATTGTGATGAAGAGCTTGTAGAATTCAGAGGAACACTCTCTTTTCCAAATGACCACGAGTAGGCATTACTGGAGCTCTCATCCTTTCCCTCTCTTCGTTGTTCTAAAAAGTATTTGTTAAAATCTATGAAACAAGCTCTGACACCAATTGGTCGGAAGATGTCATGGGAATTGAGACGGAATATTACCATTAAACTCTGTCGCCTGGTTTTTACTCCGAATCTTGGATTTTCCAATATGTTACTTTTCCGATTGCATTTTGTTTTATATATTAAGCACAGGAAGAGGTGTTTGGGGCCCTAACAGCAGCCGACTTCCGAAAAGTTGAAATTTATTCATTAAATTTATTTATTAAATAAATTATTAAATAAATACGGGGATTTACAAGATACAGTAGTCATGGAAGTCATCCACAAAAAATGTTTTATCTAAGCTAGCGTTATTTGCCTAAACGAAATAAGAAACGAGAAAAAATGCACTGATTAAACCAAAACCCAACAGCGTAAAATATAAAATTATAAGCAAGTTGATGTTTATTTACTTGAGAACTTGCAGGTAGATACTGTTAAAATGATGTTTCTAGCTATTCAACCTAAAGGCACTCGATATTCAGAAAAACTGTTCGTATCGTCCAGGCGTCAGAATTTTTTTGAGTATTGAAGCTTCAACACAGCATTAATTAATACATGGCTACGGCCAGGCCAATTTCCACTACGTAAAACTTTCCAATGGAACCCAGCAGTTCCTGAAATAAGAAAAAAGCAGCACAAGCCAAAAATTCCGACGAGAGGAAATTAGCCTTAAAGCGTTGGTGAAACGGCGCGTGAAATCATCAACTATCATCAGTGAGTGGTTGGACTGAGGAAAGTGTCATCCACTGTTGTGGAAGTTTGAAGCATTAACATGTTACTGCGAATTAAATTGGCAAGAGCTTTCTTTTTACAAAGCTTAATCTTTCTGTCTGATAGATCATCTTGCCGTATTTCAGCAAGATTCAATGTTTACTGCGTGCAAAGGATTATGTTTAAAAGGTACGAGTCACCATCTTTTTCGCTAAAGTCAGCTACGTGACACGAGGCCGTGGCGTATTCAATTGTTATTTAACGTACCTGTAAATTCTCTTAGGTGCCTCAGAGCCGAGATAAGTTTCAACGTTTCTTCTTCGCTAGCATTTGTTTCACCTAGAACACGTTTTAATTTGTCATCTGGCACTGCCATCAAACTTTCGAAACTGCCGTATTTCTCTACCAGAGCCTGCAAATGCACGAAAGAGTGTCAGCAAGTTAGCTTTTGACTAGGAAGAAACTGGGAAAGATGTGAATTGGTGCTTTCGAGGCAAAAGAAACACGGTGAAGGATGTAGTCAAAATATTTCCGCCATCAGAAAGTGTTACAACGAAGAGATTTCCATGTTGTTAGTGATAATTAGACAGGCTCAAAAAAGTAAAACCGATCATCGGTAATCGATTCCAAATATAAAAATTATAATTTCAATACATTTTATATTTTTTCAATTACTAAGAAATGATTCTTAATAGAAAATATTTGTCCTTGCAGATTTTTTAATACACTTATCAATTGATCTAATGAGAAAATGGCGGTCACTTTTTCTGAGTCTCCGTAAGTAGAAAGGTATTTCTTTCACTGCTGCTACAGCTGTTGCTGGAATACGTCTTTGTTAGTAATAGTACGTAATTCCAAAAAGTGTTCCTACCTCTCACATTGTCGTATCTTTCCAAAAGACATTTTTATAATTTACATATTTATGTTATTTTTTATTATACTGTTAGGATATCCATTTGCCCTTTGCCCTAACCCAAAAATCCAGCTGTTTTAAACATCATTGCCCTAAAACGACCGATGCAAAAATTAAATGACAGCTACAACACGTCAGGAATATGTCTACCATACTAACCTTTACCCCAGAAGGACCTATCCCTACAATATGCAGCCATTGTTCCAGCCGTGGATATTGGTGATAATCCGTGTAATTGGTAGATTCTGCTTCAATTTTTTGACGAGCAACAAGCATCCGAGAGAACAATTTCACCAGTTTTGCCTACAATAAACAACAATCCAACAATGACGAAACCTAAATAACAATTGCAGAACCAATCCATCTGCTGCACTGCAGCATTATTCCTGTGGCAGGTGCATGTACAGTAGGATGGGCTCAATGAAATACCTTACTACAACGCTTAACCTTTCGCCATGTGCCAGGTGTAGGAAACTTAGCCTGGTTAAACCCAGAAGACTTTACTCATCTTAGGGCCTGTTTATATGATCCCGGCTTGCCGGGACGGGACGCTCTCAACCCGGCTAGCCGGGAAACTCGGCTAGACGGGATGACGTGTTTATATGGACAGATTTTGCTGCCTGTAAAAGCGCGGGAAACTTAAACAACAAAATATTCAAGATGGCGGCCGCTATCGCTACAAAAAAAAAGATCAGTGTTAATGTGTGTGTTACCTTGCTTTTTGATGTTTTTTCAGATGTTTTGTGTTTTGTATATTCTCTTAGAGTGTATAAATAAAAGGAACGCAATTATAATATCTTTGTTGATGCTGAAACGTCGAAATGTCGAAGGAATTCTCATCTCGGCTAGCCGGGATAACGTGTTTATATGGAGAATTTCTTATCCCCGCTAACCCGAGATCCTGGCAGCGTCTGCCGGGATCCCGGCTAGCCAGAATGAGTGGCGGGATCATATAAACACTTGATAGAGTTTATATTACAAGCGGGATCTCGGCAAGCGTCCCGTCCCGGCAAACCGGGATCACATAAACAGGCCCTAAAAGATAATCCTTGCCCTTTAAAGGGTTAGAATTAAATGTTTTTTCACATGATTATCAAATGCAGTTTTCTTCTAATTAGTAATGTGGTCTATATTAAGGGAAAGTGAATTTTTCAGTATAAGAATTATACATTTTAAGGCCCAGCTGGGGACTAGCTGCAAAAAATGTAACTCTGTGGCCTCCGGCTGAGAACTTAACTTGCAACCCAGTGAATATAGTGTAGTGTTCGGCCAACTGAGCTACAAAAGACCACTGCTAAGTGCTATTCTATTTATCCAGTTAACTCAGGCCAGAAGATTTCACATATCATTTGGGAACAGCATGACTGGGGTATCAAAGGGGAAAAAAATTAAGCTCAATGGGATTCACAGTACTGGAAATAGTTACTTCAGCACAAGTACTGTTACTTTAAAAAATTAAGGTTTCTCTTATAAAAGCAAAAGCTAGGCAATGAAGCTAGTAAGTGAGTAAGAGTAAGAATGTAACTGAGTTCAGAAGTATTCACATACTGAAAGTAAAAACTGGTAAGTATTTTATCAAAAAGTAAAATTAATTTTGTTCCGTGATGAAAATGAATCTTTGCATTAAACCAATTACCCTAACATGGAACAAAAAATACTTAAAACTACAGTGTTTGCTTGTGTGACTGAGTGCCTCTCTCCCCTGGGTGCTTTTTAGCAAAATTTTTGAAACATGCAAGCAGCACCTTGAGAAAATTGGCTGAAAGGTTCTACTTAAATCCTGCTAAGGGTTCATTAAGGCCAGTTCCTTGAAATGTAATGAGTAACGACAAAACTTGTCAAATAATTATAAATTAAAAGTATACTATTTGAACCTAAATGTTAATCAAGTAAAAATAAAGAAACCAAAAATAATTCAGAAAGTTATTTGATGTGAGTAGACTAACAGCACTGCCACTTTGCAAATGAAAACTATTATTAAATGATAACTGACAATTTTATTCGACAAAGTTAGCTAGCTTGAGCGTTGGAAGGTTAAAAATACTGTACATGTGTTATAGTGGAGAAAACAACTTGTTATGCAATTAGGCTTCAGGCTAGTGCCTGGATTTTAATTACGTATGGGGGTTCTAATTGTGCCCAAACCTGAGCAGGACTTTGGACCCAAAGGTGGCCCCACAGGAATTGGAGGTTTGAGTAATCATTAGGGAATTCTTGACGTTTTAAGGTATTATTTTACAACGCTGGTTAGATTACACAGTATATTTAAGCTTGATACTAAATTAAGTTTTAAAAGACCTCTTTATTGTAACATTAATTTTAGGTTTGTTCAAACCCCTCAAACTCTTTCACACACATACACACATATCTGCTTCTGGCCTGGGTTGTAGACCAGTGGTGCACAACAAACATCTAGTCAGTCTGTGCCTGTTATTATTTCACTCATTTAATTGAGCTAGGCAATTTAACCCTGCTATCTGTAAGGGATTTTTTCTACTCAATCAAATCACCTGACATTAGGAAAATGACTTAGGTAGTGCAACCTTTAGAATTTTAGATCATAAGGGTTAAATTTTACTAACAGCATGTTTTAATGATGTGTTGCCTATGGTACCTAAAATACTGGTAGAGAGACATATCCAGCTATCTTGCAAAATAGTTCAACAACTTAAACATATAAACAAAAATACTTTTTCTTTAACCCATTTATTCCCATGATGATTCCCCAATACTTTATTGAGGAAAAAGCTAGGCTATATTATTCAGCAAATTGAGTATCACCAGGAGGGTTAATTAAAACCTACTGTCATTTATTCCCATGGTATATGAGTGTAAAAAGGTCTTAAAGTGCTATGCAATGAAAATTCACTTCATTTTTTATGATTAGTAAAATCACAACAATTGGCTTTTACGTTGACTTTCATATCTTATCTCATTCTGGAGTTATTAAGTATGTAGTTTGAGCTGTGATGTCATATGTTTCATAGATCATAAGTTAGAAAATTAGCCATATCTTTGGTTTGGTCAAACAAAACTTCTGTTGGCATGTCTGCATAGTCTGGGTCAGTTTAGTCAAAGCAAACCAAAGATATGGCTGATTTTCAGCTTTGTACTGTACACAACATATGACATTATAGCTCAAATTGTATACTTAATTACTTGAGAAGGGGATAAGATGTGAAAGTTACGTAAAAGCCAATTTTCATGATGTTAAGTGTTCCATACGAATTTCAAATATCAGGGCCTAAACCACATGTTTATATATATTTTGGTAATAATGAAAATCAGAATTAATATAATTTTAAAAAGTCCAAAATATTTAACTAATCAAGAAGTGTCCAACTTACCATACTTTTTTTGGGAAAGTCAGTCAGACTTTTTCAAAATACAAGTAAGTAGTTCTAGCATGGATTAATGTTTTTATAATTTTTCTGGTCAAATTAATTTTTTATAAATATTTAGTACTGGTATGTACTGTACTTTTATCTAATATTTATCTATTTATTTATGTGTAGGCCTATTGACTTACTGACTTATTTATTCACCTATTAATTCATTTACTTCTTTATTTACTAACTTATTTACTTACTTATTTATTTATTTATTTATTTATTTATTTATTTATTTATTTATTTATTAATCCTTATTCCATACTAACAAGATGGAGCTGGTGCCATTTTATCAGTTATTTTATCATTTATTTTATCAGTTATTAACTGTTTTCAAGTTTCAAGTATTAACTGTCTTCAGATCCTGATCTGTCTTCTATTGTTTTGCTCTGGCTTGTGGCAGAAGACCTTACTAAACAAGCAGAGACATCCTACTAGGAAATTAAAATATTACAGTAGATTTTATACTTTGATATGCAGGATAACTGTTTTCATTCTGATATACAGATTGATATAATCTATAGATTGATATAAAAATAACAATTTAATAACCTAACAACCCTTTCCCAGTGGAGTATCTCCCCTGACAAGTAAAAAGCCATGTTTTCATTTGTATGGGAGCTGATATAGGTGCTACAGATATGGCAAAAAATCACAATGGCAGAAAAGAACAGAAGGATTTCCATACGAACCAATATGGGCACAGATAGGTGAATATGGCTGCTAATACAATTTTAAGAATTGGATCATGTGGCAAATTCTCTGACATTAGCAATACGGTAGTTATAAAAAATAGAAGACTGATCTTTCCATGGAAGAGTTATTTTAGATAGGTTATTGGTTATCACACTTCCCCATGTTCAAGGATATCTCCCCAAGTAAGAGTTAAATAACAAAAATCAAGCTTTAATAGCTTTAAGCATAACCCTCTAACTATCAAGTTTCTTGGAGGCTGGGTAAAAATGCTACAAAGGAGTTAAGGGGTTAGTAGCTTACAAAAAACTGACAATTTAATGGAAATTTAATAATTTTTATTGATTTCTATTTCTATAAATCTTATGATTCATATTTGGATAATTGTCAACCAATATTTATCGCATGGCTATATTTTTGTTTGGTGGGGAACTTACATCAGCTGAGGAAAATATTTGTAAAACTGCAGTTCTCTTAGCTTCCACATCCTAGTTCCCATGATGGTGGGTGCTAAAATTGTCTTCTAGTCAATGCCAGACAGTCTTATTCAGCAGAACAAGACACATGGTGGCTGATGGGTCAATATTTCTTCTTTCAGTAACAATATTTAAGACCCTGCACTTTATTGTCCAAAATATTATTATCTCATGTACATGTAGAATTCTAATAGAAATTAAGTTACTTTCCTTTTTAAGTTGGCAAATTTACTGCAATATCATCTCTTGTCTAAAGGACTTCACACATAATTTTTCCTCATCTTATTAGATAATAGTTATTTTGAGAACTTTACAGAATGTTTACAGTACATTTATTCTCCACATCCGTTTCCATTATTTTGCTCCAGCTGCAAAATTACATTTTCATAATTTGTCAAAGAACTAAACATACAGCAAAACTAACCTTGTGAATAAAAAGTTTGCCATTCAGTAAAGTTTAATGGTGCGCATTATTACCACCTCCCCCTGGTTCAAGTGCTTCTTTGATTAGCTTCACTAGGAGACAAATGTATTTCAAAATCTAACTGAAAAGCTTGATTTTCATCAGTAAATCCGCTTGGTTTACAAATTAATCGTTTCCAATAGAAAACCAAAGTGGTTAACACCGCAATAGATATTGCGTTTTAATGTGCAAACTCCGTAACCTCCTCAGACACAATCCAACATCTGAGTAATTTTCACTGATATTGATCAGATCTATTCAATCGAATGAAAACTATTGCCTTTGCCACTCTGCCAGCCTTGGCTACTTTTGAATTATGCTTCCAAAGAAAAGTAATGATAGCAGTTTATGTACACCGCTCATTCTGAAATCTTAAGCTATAGTAAATTTGACGTAATAGGGTCAAAAACAACACTTTCATCAAAGATTGTGATTGTCCACGGACAGCTGCAAATTTGCACTATTTGACGCTTGGAAATCAGCATGAAATACCCCCGGGGCACAACAGAACACAACTTTACAGCACGACCTAGACTTACACTAGCCTGGAGTTAATTGTTTAGTAACGACAAACTACATGCAGTTGTGAAGAATGCCAAGGCTGAAACTGGGCAAGTATCTCGACGAGATTATTACATGCTTAAATATTTACAAAGCGTTCAATGAGGTGCAGCACCCCGCTTGTTGGCCCTGTCTGCAAGCACGGTCATGAGACGACACAAAATTGAAAAGCGTCCAGAAATCCATCCAAACTCAGGTGACGTTAACTAAGGATAACAATTATAACTCACACCTTCGGTATAAAATATAATGAATTTAGTTGACGGCGTGATTTTTTTATCAAATACACTGCTATAGACTTAACAACCGGAATCCCCCCTCCCTCCAGAATTAAATGTTGAAGCAAGCTGGTAACAAAACATTTGCCAATGGCATTTTCCATTACTACAGGGTAGGATGTCAAAAGCAGCAAAGATCGCCAATTTAGTTTGTTTTGTCGCTACCCAAGTTACGTAAGTGTCGGAAACTGGACTGATCTAAACAGCACGGAAACGGATGAACAAAATCGTACTGAACGTCAAGGCAAACACCAGCGAAAGTAAACTTCTTCGTCGGCATTTTTACCGGACAATGTGTTCCTGGACAATGTTTCGCTACCAAAGTTTCGTAAATTGGTCTACTGTACCTCTTGGTCGCGTATTTCTTGCTGAATAAGATCACTACTGGTCGTGCATTGTGTTCGAAGGCCGTCCAAATTCGAAGCGTTTATATCGATCATACGCTGAATGTTGTTGACTTGAAGAACACGTGCCGCCTGTACACTTCCTGCCATACTTTAATCCGTTCGGTTCTCCGCTTCTTTTTCCAGTATTTTATTTACATCGCTATGTCGCATCAAGAGATTCAGCTGAATTCAGCCAGTTCAACCTTCCCCCGACGTGAAATGAACATGCTCACGTGACCATAACATACCAAAGGAACATTCGAGGAAATGGATTGGTTGCGTGCGAAACGTCATCCAACGACTCAATGGGGGCAGGATGCGAAGAGTGTGGGAATCATTCATTTAATAACAACTTGAACAATAGCGGAGTGGTTTTTATCGCTTTTTCCAAGTAGCATGAAAGGCCTTTTTATTCGTGTGCAAAGTAGTTTAAATGCTGGGGGTACAGCTCTGAAATTTTGAACAGGCAAATCAAATATTTAAGAGAAAACCCAATATTTGAGAATGTAGTTTCTCCCTTTTGCTCAATGAAACACCACAGCCCACACTACATTTATCACGCGATTCGATCATTTATCGTAAAACCGTCATCTACGGCTCTCCAACTGACATCGCCATGTATGATCACTATGTGGCGGCATTGTCTTACTTCTCCTGTCCCGAATTAAATAGTCAGCTATTTTTATTGTTCTTTCGATCACCGCAATATGCTGAGCTCATGATCGACCTTTCACAAATGAGCATTTTGCTTGTGTAAAATTTAGACGAAAATGTCATCCCACGCTTCCGATTAAAACAAAGTTGTACATATTGACAATTGAAATAAAGATACAAATTTTGAGTTGCGTAGGTAGGATTCGGGAAACAGGCCTGCAAAGCAGATCCACAATCTACGAACGATTAACATTTAATCCTTTTTAGAAGAACTTGTGCTCATCAACAGAATAAAGTATTGGAGTCCAATTTTGTTTCGTAATAATCAGTTCAAAGCTTCCAAGGGAAACGCTCTGAATCTTAGCACAAGTAGCAATTGGCGTGCGCAAGGGGGGTTGAGGGGTGGCACCATCCTTTTCCATTCACATTCTTCGCCCTTGATTTAATTACTGCTTGACAACTTGTCGTACAAATGAAAGATGCTAAATTTGAGTGATATTCTTCCCTTGGTTTGTTATTTCAAATTGGTTGAAACAAATGTTCATTTAACATGTATGATCTCTAACATCCTAAGGTATCTTCGCACATGGGCATTCGTCCGATCTCACCCATAGCAACACTCCTCATCACGAACATTTTTATCCGATCTTACGTTATCCCACCCCACTCCCCCAATATTTACATCCTGTGTAATGCACGCCGCTGAATCTGGAGAATCAATATTGGCAAACCTATCTTAAGAAGTGCATTAGAGGAATATTGGACATCCCACTAAAACATTTACTATTATAGAACTACGTTGGTGTATTATTAAATTATATAAACGACTACTATCTACTTCTTTGTCAGTTAGAACTGGGGATCCGGACGGGGGCGATACAACGCAGATTATCCGAGCTCTGATGTAGGCCGGCTTGACTCTCCAGACCGTCCTCAAGACCATCCAGGCGGCTGATTTTCATTGTATCGCTAGCTATCGTGCTGCCGCATAGAGGCCGAGCCACGTTGACTGAACGCTAACAAAGATTGGTACGATAACTTCGAATCAAATTTTCGGCAGCACTAGTTCCAATCTATGATAGTGCCGTGACGTCATTTTGGATTTTTTGGATGGGGGTTTGTTAGAAATGGTTTTTTTGGTTAGAATTTTTTTTTTGTTTTTTTTTGATTATGGATAGTCAATTTTATGGAATGGATGGAAACTAACTCGAGTTAAAAATATGATGGCCCAGACAATATATTTAAATAGAGGCATAACAAAGACATATATTATGAAATATT
>JBAHVQ010000198.1:799140-820169 GCA_036872915.1 Nanipora kamurai
TTCGATTCCCGTCTAGGGCTCAGAAATCGTTTTTCTGAGTAAACGAGCTTGACGAACGTCCTCTAGTTGTTCTGATAAAATTAATTAATGTAGACTCAGTTCGTTTGTCCGTGCATTCCTTGTTGACATTAACAATAAGAAATATTTAACGGTCTCCAAACCCGCTCATGAATAACATTCGTTGTAAAAGCTGTTACTCCCATAATACACCGCTAATCAACCATTTTCTCAAAATAAGTATCATCAACAAATACAAAATATCAACAGGAAATTCCTCAATGGACTGTCCAGACGGAAATCATAACTTTAATACAAATAGTAATGCGCAACAAATTGCGCGAAACGTCGCCATATCGATCATAACTCAAAACCAGAGAACACCATAAGAATCAAAAACATAGTTAATAACTAACGCTTCGTTGCTACCCGCAACATCATCAGAGTGACAGTATCTAACATTACAGTGAGATATATAAGTAATATGACACGTAATGAAATTTAAACCCCAACCTCGTTCCCAGGGCATTATGCCTTCACGCGGTGGAAGGTCGGCGAAAATTCGCGCTCCCCCACCGCAAATGGTCCTGGGGACGAGGTTGATTTAAACCCGTCTTAAACTGGAATATTGGTTCTGTGCAACTCTTTCAGTTTTAATCTACTTCCTGAATGCTTGTAAATAGATCATCTTACATGTCATATTATTTATACATCTCAGTGAAACGTGATGTACTGTCACTCTGATAATGTAGCGTGGAGCGATGGAACGTTCGTTATTACTTGTTTTTGGTTCCTATGGCCTTCTTTGGTTTTGGTTTCGCGTGATTAATACAATTACTATTTTGTATTACTATTGCATTACTATTTGTATTAAGCCTAATCCTAAAACTCAACCTTACGCTATCGCCAACCCTATTACAAACAAAACCGTGGCTTCACTGGTAGCCAGAAATTGGTGGACGAGATGAAGATATTTCTTTTCAAATGTGAAGATCTACAGATCCCGGGAGTACTTTTAAGATATCGTTTAAAAATGTCGCACGAGTTCAAAATCTCTGAGACTGCAACAAGATTTTTTTTTAGTCCAAAGAATTTTATTCAAAACAATCACAAAGAAATCGGGCCGAAGCGTAGAATGAGAACATGCTCTCAAACGACCAGCTTTATTGATGCTGTAATTTGGAATTCCCAATCGTTGACGTCAAGAGAAGGCCCCCCTATATACGACAGCGGAACTTAAGATTAGTGGAACGAAATTGAAGCCGATTTCCGCGTCATAGGAATGAGCGACCATACAATTAAACATCGGGGGTTACCCAGAGTAAAATAAAGTCCGAGTTGGAGTTAATTCCATACCTGTTGACCTGGAAAAACAACAAACGATTTGGTTCCCACGGAAGTCGAAGCACATGATGATTTCCGTTTTTCATCACAGAATTAAAGAGCATTACGTATTTGGCTAAGGTTCTCATTCTTGCAACGTAACCGCTTCAAGTTCTCACGTTTATTTCCAGTTTCTAAGCATTTGAAATAAAAGATGAGTTTTTACTCATTCATCTTCTAACCCTTTGCTAACCGAGGAAGCACTTTCCCCTTGACGAGTAAAATACTCTGGCGTTATAGCCAGAGTAAAATAGTAAAGTCTCCAGAGGTCGCTGAGGACCACTACGGTCAGACAGGAGTTAATAGAAGAATATGGCAGATTCGAAATTTTCTGTTCAATCTTCCCAAACATCTTGATTCATCATGATTTCAACAACGTACTGTCGTGGACGACTGCAACTCCGACAGACTTGGTACCATAGAGGTTGTTCAAACTCACGATCCTGATCTGTCTCACATCGATCTACCTAACTTGTCCAAGTTATCGACCGATCTTTCAAACTTCCACCAGAAACTCGGTTCGGTGTGCTAAGCCTGTGGTGTCATTAACTCATGCTAAGGCACCACGGCCAGTCGTGCTGGCACCATCAGCTGAAGCACGAATGACAATATCGATGTACGATATGTTTTGGGAAAACAGTTTTTTTTATGAGCTCGAAATTTTTGAGAGAATGATTGATTGACAAAGCGCTAGTAAGCCATCATCTCATGGAAATTGAGTGTATAATCTAACGTTTTGGCAGAAATTAATTGATCTCAGTAAGTTTGCCCGCGGCCAAAACAATCCATAAACTGTGTATTTTCACGACTGACATTAGCCGCGGCTTAGATTGGCCGGCGGTAGCAATTGATCAGGTGTAATATTGATCGCGGGCCCTTTTAACCTTTTTTCTACCAACCTTTAACTTCCTACACTGTTTTATATACTGCTTACGCAGCATCCTACATTTTTACATTCCTTTTTATTAGTACAGCAAGGTGAACATGAAGTTCTTTTTATTTATACTGGATAACTTTGTAAGCCAGCTAAACTGTTCTCCGTAGGGGTCGAGTGACGGCTCTCCCAAGTGGCGCACCCAGAGAATGTATGATGCCTGGGCCTGGGAAGCGCACTAATTAGGGGGGTCCGGGGGCATGCTGCCCCGGATATATTCCGATTGACTTCAAATTGTTTGTGACTGATTCAGAAAATTCGCGTCAACGACTGGGAATGGGAAAATTTGGGAATGGGAAAATTTGCGTCAGCGAGGGGGAGGAATGCCAGCTAGGTCACAAAATCAGTGCGAAACTGGATAAGTTCTTATTGCCGTCTCGAATTATTCAAAATTTACCGTGTATTTTTCAGTTGAATATGCCAAATACATTTTGGGGAACGCCCATGTTCGAGCTGACGCCCAGGTCTGGCTAAGCCACTGATCTGTCGAATATTAGAGAGCTTAATGCACTAGTCAATTGAAACCTCACCCCCCGGTCCCGGGACATAGTGGGGGATTCGATCTAGGCCCCAACCAAATGATGTCAAAACCCCCAGCTCCTGGGGACGACCTTTGAGTCAAATTCCCCACCAATTCGAAAACCATTTTATAAGACACATTAACTGTCAAAAAACTATTACCATAAATACTGAGAAACTGTCAACAGTTTATTAATGTAATCATGTTAAAATTTAATATAAACTACAGTAGTACCAGCTTCAGCAACTACAGTCTTTGGCCCAGGTGGGAACTGGAACCTGAAAAAATTGTCTAATCCCCACCCCCAAGGGACAAACTATTGGTCAATACTGACCCCATGCCCCTGTTAACCCCTTGTATGTCCCGGGACCGGGGGAGTGGGGGTTTCAATTGATTAGTGCATAAGTAACCGACGTTCTCGAGTCACGAACGGCAACCGTAAGATTTCAATAACGTATTCTTGAATTTTGGGCAGGTGTTCTTTCAATAGAACTTTTCATCCAATGAAAGATAAGGAATAAGTTAAAGATCCCAAGTGAGACACATCTGTAATCAGCGAATCAGCTTTCAACTTAAGTCACATAACTTAAAAATCCCAAGAGATATGGTAGCATGTTTAATTAGCAGATTAACTGATAATTTTGACGTTCTAGGGATAGACGTCGTCTTTAAAACCTTCAGAACGCTGGTAGTGACGTCTGTGCAGAACGAAAACGCTGTTTTCGATGTTCAATGATGCCAGCTGGGATTTGAAATTATTCGTTTTCTTCCTTTTGGATGAAAAATTCTATTGAAAGAAAGGCCGTCTGTGAATCAAGAACGCCTGTTGCTTAAGGTCTCTAATAAGCCTCAACCAAACGAGAACGCAAATCACCACAAGTTTTTGCATGCGTCTCATTTGACCGCCAACTGGCGACTAATTTGAGCTTGTTTAAATTTCACGTCATATTTGAAGTCTCTAAGAGCCAATCTCAAGCAGATTATGGTGAGAAAAAAAACTGTATAAAGAAAATTAAAAACAAAACAAAAAAATCACCAAAACGGCCAAGGTGGTGATCTTTGCCGTACGTTTGTCGTAATAACTTAGGAACTGGCAGAAGTGAAAAACTTCTGGAGGCTTCTGCCCACGTTTGATTAATGGCATCACAAGTCGTCACCAGTTAACTTGCTTGGCATCACAAGTCGTCACTTGTTAACTCGCTATATAAGGGCTTCAGCGAACTTAACAGTAATTGAGGAGTAACCACGAGCAACATTTGGTCCTTAGACATGCAAATCAACCAGTGTTGTCCGTATAGGCCCTCACTGACCTATGGAGACTTTGATATTTTACTCTGGCTAACGCCAGACGATTTTACTCGTCAAGGGGAAAGTCCTCGGACAGGAAAGGGTTAACAAGGGTTTAAAACCTCTCCCCTTCCTGTTCGTATAGGTCCTCACTGGCCTATGGAGACTTTAGTATTTAACTCTGGCCAACACCAGACGGTTTTCCTCGTCAAGGGGAAAGTCCTCGGACAGGAAAGAGTTAAGGATCCCCGACCCTAAAACCAACGTTGACTAGTTCTTAGCAACTTTCGGACGACCGGTGAGATGCTCTCACAAATGAACTACCAAGACTCAAATGGTGAGGTAAGGTGAAAGCTCGTCATGTGTGCTACCTGTATTGGAGCCACGATCTCATCATGAAAATGGGAATGACCTGAACATTAAACACAAATGTGCACATGTGAGAAATTTGTGTTTCTGCAGATGACACGTGAACGTTCGTCAAGCTCTCCAAAAAATGATTTCAGAGCCCCAGACGGCATTCAAATCGGCAACTTTGTTATGACGGGTGAGACGCTCTAACTATTGAGCTAACAAGACTCAGATGGTGAGCTAAGTTGCAGGTTTATCGTATGTGCTGCCTAAGCGGAAGTAACAATGACAATAATAGGAAAACCTAAACATTAAACACAAATTTTGTGCATGTGGGAGCTTGGCGTTATTCAGTTATTGGAGACGACATGCGAACGTTCGTCAAGCTCGTTATCTCCGAAAAACGATTCTGGAGCCCCACGGCAATTAAATCTGCAGCCTTCAGATTACCAGAGCGTAGCAGCTGGGTCTCAGAAACTGTTTTTCAACACTAGTTTTACATTCTGCATGTTTTGCAATAACATCAAAGCTTTGCTGATTTGTGGTTAACATTCAACCACATAACATAAATATACGGAAAACGAAACGCCAGAGCATTCGAGTTCAACTTTATTTCAAACTTTTTTCAATCAACAAGATTACACAATCTTCTTAGATTATACCAATCTGTAAAACAAAAATAAAAGCAAAGAGAAAAGATAAGAACAATAAGCGATGAAACACTATGTTTAATTTAACCATAGAATTAATAATCAACCGGAAGTCCATCTCAGTATCGGTACCTCTGAAAATTATGCCCTCAATTTTTGACCACAGCCATCTTTCTAGCAAGCGTCCTCGAAAAACTAGTAGCTTGTACGTCATATACTTTTTCAAAAACAAAAAAAAAAGTAATAATAGCACATTGTACCTTTTGAGTTTAGCCAATGATTCAAACAACTTTGTGCGAGTAGGAGTCTTTTATAGAAAAAACTCACTTCGCAGGGACGGTTGCCAGGAAGACGGTGGCCGAAAAAAACATCGGGGACAAAAAAATCGCGAAGTTGGAACTCTGGTTGTGTGAATAGTCTGTGTTGAACAAATAATCACTGGGGGGATCTGGTAGCTGTGTTTTGAATTTCTGTTTCTAGGAAACTTTCGGAGGAAAGACAAGAATTCTTAATCACCATGCGGTGCAGGTACAGAAATTGTTCGTGGTGACAAAAGAAATCCTAAAATAGCTCACACTGACGTTTCCGGATATTAAAAGAAAAAACGTACTTCTCGTATCAGATGTTTCGTTGCATTAAATATTGATATTGCGTGGAGAACGAATCTCACAGCCTCAGGTCAGGTTGCCACAGCACTGGCACAACCACGTTTAATGCGAGGTTTAATGCGTAAAATCTAATGCGAGGACCGACATTACACCGCACACAACAAGGCCTTTAGATTCCTTTTTTAACCAGCTCTTCGCTCATACGCCAATGCCGACATTCTGTGACCCGTGCTACTGATTCTTTTACTGGTTGGCAATATTGGCTTTATATCAATTCTGTAGAGCGTTTTCATACGACGTCATTCTGAGGCAAGATATTGGAGTTCGTTGACGACAGGATTTTGATGGTCTTTTGTCAGGTACACCAACATAGCCGTGATGTGATTTGCTATTTGAATCTCTGGGGAGTGAGTAAAAACGATCTACACTTCAAGTCTATTTCGATTGAAAAGATATGTCAAGAAAGATCGAAATACCCGAGCAAACTGGCCTTCAAAAGTGTTCTTTTTCTTTTCTATCACGGGGAATCCTATCCGTTAGCATATGTATTCTACTGTAAGCCCGTTTTCTAACGGTTGAAATTTTTTTGCTTGAAGTGTTTTTTCTTACGTCTCATGGGCCCTCTCCCGGAACTAATGAGTAATCGAGTCAGTTTGAATAAGGAAACGTCTATTCGTGTCGTAAAATTTGCCTCGTGGAAAAAGACCTTTGGTGTAAGCCCTAACCCAGACTTCATATTTTCCCCTAGCCATATACAGACCTGGCATAAAAACTCGCTCATATTTACCCCTAAACTACAGTGTCGCTTATTCTTCTTGAATTAACCTTAACTGTTGTGAGGTTTTCTTTTGTTTTTGTTTGTTTCTTTTTTAAGGAAATTTCCCCCGAGTGTTCAGAATTGTCTTAATTAAGACTTCTCAACAAAGTTATTTGTCCTCAATTTGATGGATAATTTAAGCACCCCACGGTCACTCAAGGTTAAAATAAGGTTAAACCAGAATTCCGGGCAAACCTACTCACCGCTTTGCAAGTTCTACTCAGTTTTCAAGGTAACGCGTTTTAAGGTCGAATTGCTTCTGTGGGCTACATTTGACATTTACTGTTATTCGTTCAAATGCTTTGGAAGATGTTATTTTAACAATGTGGCGTCATAGCAACTGGTCATTGTATTTGTGTATTTGACGAACGGATATACGCCATCCTTCTATTCTCGAAAGAGTTCTTTGACAAAAATTACTTCCAGTATCACAACACTTCACCATAAATTGAGCATTTCTGGAAATGAGATTAAAAATAGAAACAGCGTAGAATCGAGCACGTTCGAAACAACAAACGAAAGCCAAATAAAAAAGCGCAATACAGAGAAGGGAGAGTGTCGTCCTAAACCGAGGTCTTACGTAGAAGTGAAACCGTTTCAGTTCTCCCAGCCGTAAGACAAATTTCCTGCGACTCTAGTGACTAACAATATTTTGTTCAAAAAAATAAAACATTAGGAGGAAACTAGTTAACCCCCTCGCACACGGAAATTAAAAGCGGGAACGAAAAAATTACAGAGATTCCACTGTTAAGTGGAGCTCTATAACCGACAAGATGTGTCGTAATTACGTATTCATTAACTCAACGTTACTAAAGTTTACATCATTTGATACTGATACATGGAAAAGCGGTAATCTTAAGGACATGACGGAGATTTGCCTAACACTTTCTTCTAATTCTCCTTTAATTTCCTTTGATCTGAAAAACCTCAGTCATAATTTCCTTTCTAGCAATAACCACAATGTTTGTAACCAGTGTTTTTTCCCCAGGCCCTTTTACGATAGTGTTCCGCTCAGCCCTCTTCTGAAATGGCCGATACAGAACTTTGCCGTTAAAATGTATCGACAATCCACCTGTGTGAGCTGTGCCTTTCGGCGGTATTGTATCAACCTTGTGTCACCAAGATGCCCCACGCGATGAAATGCAATATTTATTCAACGCTGACGTCGGTTACGAACCTTGATATTAAGAAATCACAACAAACCACTTCAACTAAGCGATTCAAGACTGAAGACCCCTTTTTGGGTGCAAAGGTGACCTTGTCTCACCAAGTGATCAACAACCACTAAAATTTGTTCAGTCAAACCTTGCAAAAAAACCAGCCAGTCATCCTACCCAGCAGTCCTGCCAAGCTTCATGGTCTGGAATAGAGTTTCCACACCAGTGTATGTAATCGATATTGTATGTACATCGGTTACAAACTCTGAGAAAGTAGGATTAGGAAGGCAGATTCCTGAAATTTTTCGCGAAAACGACATTTCCCAAACATACTTTTGCAAAACCGGTAAATTTTAAACAAAATTGTATGCTTTTTACAAAGACATTAGATCCTGGGAATTTTTTGATTACTCGCATGGTGAAGTGTTGATTACGTGTCGCTAATTTACGCTGAAAACTAACCATTCGTTCACAATGCCGTCACAAAAATAGAAAATGAAAGAAGTCTCTTGCAGGGACGACATTAATACAGTATGAGCGTATGTACGACCGATGAAAATTTTTCAAAAAATTTTCTCAACCGGCACAACGTTTTGCAGACGATTAACAAAATAGACAGATTGCACATAGAAAACATATTTCTTCCCTTAGTCCTTGCTTGGCAACCAGTTTAAAGATGTGGGATATGGTTTCATGGTCAAACACAAATGACTCCTCTTCCTGCTGCATAGACCTCCACTGACCAGACAACTTCAAAACTGTTTACACGAGTCTGGCACGAGATCAGACCGCAATAAGGACGGAAATTGTTGAAATGTTTACAAGAGAGAGGGACGAAATTCTTCACAAGCCCTCGCAAACCTTTTACACTCCTACGACACTATAAGTAGGCATGAACAAGTAAGACACGCGTTTTGCTCAGTCACTGACTGGTCTCAAAATAATTTGCGTTTACATGGAGAAAATCTCGTATCGGTCCACGTTCGTGCCGGTCTGAAGACAGTCGTCATGGTTCAACCACCGAAACGACTTCGAACCGGTCTGAGCACTTCTTCATCCCGGCCTCACGTAAATGTCTACCAACGATAACGCTGTAACCGCAACGAAATCGTCCCAGAATGACTTCGTTCCGGGCTCATGTAAACAGGGTCTAAGTCATCATTTCAATAGACCTTATTCACGTTGCCGAGTTCGACATGCATCACGGGTAGTTACAGGGAGGCAAAACGCCAATTTGGCGCTTATTTTGAAATTTTAATTTCGGTCGAGTTACACAAATTTTCCCCCCCACAATGCACTGAGAAACAAGCATCTTAAACAAGATCCATTGCCTATTGTATTTCGTCGAATAAGCGCCGCGGCGCTTATTAAATTTTGAGAATTTTTGATGGGAGCTTACTCGACAACAATACTTATTAAACCTCATAAAAAAATAGCAGTTTTTAATGGAATATATCTGCTACTTCTAGTCGGCAACAGGTCGTTATGCATGATTATGCTTTCCTAGCGTATTGATAAATCTCCTGTAGAATAGCTCTCTGGTAAATTCTAATAAACTGCAAGTGACAAATTCTTTTGCACTACAAAACTTAATTCTCCCACAGAAGATAGGTCTTAGGCTGGCCGACTTGTGAGCATGGGCCCACGGGACCATCTTGTCTTTGCACAACTGGAATATTCGGCCAGAAAGGACTTCTGCGTACCTTAAAGCCGAATTCTTCCAGAAGATTGGCCTTGACCGCCAAAACTATCGTTTGAAATTTTTAACGACAGTATAGAATTCAAGAGACCTTATAATATCAATAGACCTTTCCCGCATTCGCAACTCTATTTTGCCCACTCTGGCCTCAACTTAGATCCACTATTTCGTGGTCATTGCACCGAATTCGGAAGAAGTCAATTAACCTCTACCGTACCAAGCAGCCACATTATTATTTTACTCTGGCTAATGTCAGACGATTTTACTCGTCAGGGGAAAACCCTTGGTATGGAAAGGGTAAATCCGCTACAGCAGGAAACCGTATCATTTTGCCGGATAAAAAGGTAGGAGAGGTTTTTTTCGATTGTAGACTTGAGGATAAATGACCCAATCGAGATCTGCAGCGAAAATGCAACATCACAGCATCTCGAGTCTCAGAACTAGTCCAAAGCACAAATAGGTATGTTGCCTGTACACTGGTCGAGATTTCAGTACGAGCGGTTTTTTCGCCAGCGAAGTTAATTTGGGTGCTTTGCGAGCAATAATCGGCGCGATATATGCTCGTCGGTTCAATTCCTGCAGCAAGGCCTTGACGGTACATTTTTCGGAACAGGTATCGATTTGGCTTCCATTTCAAAATCAACACTCAAAAATAAGTCTTCTAGCTATTTCAGTCACTGGATTTGAGCGTAAATGTCGAACATCTCTTGCTTTGCAACAGCCCAATGAGCAGTCCTTTCCCGAGATTTAACGTGCAATGGCTAAATCAGTTACCCCAAAAAATAATTACAAATATAGCGTCGCATTAGACAGTAACCCTTTTTTCACCCACTAAAAACTCGGGCAGTTTGCAACAACAGTTCTTTGAAAGGGTATGACGGTATTGGTAGACCTCCGAAATTCTGTATTGAAGGGGTTGGGGAATATTACTGGATCAAATAACCGATATCGATGCTTCAGATGACACGGCTAGATCGGTTCATATGACTCGACCAACAGTTGAAGTAATGATCTTATCATTAAGATGAATCAAAGCCAGGGTTACGATTAGTAATTTGGTAAAAGGTTTGGAGTTCAAGATACTGAGTGATTTTTGCCCACGACACATCACAAATGTGAAAAGGCGAACTGAAAATATGGTAGACAAAAATTACAACCGATAAACTTTTCGAGACAACGGTAAACAAAAGGCTCCAATCGACGTCTGTGTTTTACCAAGAATACCGAAACTTAACGCCTTTCTCATAGGTTTGGCACTTTTTGCAGGAGTAGCAAGAGGAAATTAACACAAGGAGGCGAGTTTCGTTCCAAACGATCATTTTTACGACGGATTTTGTTCGAAATAGCTTGAAGATGTCATACACCAGAATAATTATGCCAACCTAGTGATCGACCTCCCATGACCACGTAGAAACCAGGTTTAAGTGGCACTTCAGCCTTTTGGCGTAAGAAACTTTTTCGGGAGGGAAGTTTTCTGGCGAGGGTGTTTTCTGAAGGACATCTTTTGGAGGTGGGAATTCTACCTCAAAACAAGTATCAAAAAGTGAGTGAAAGACATCGCCGCCTCACTTAGTTGCCATAGGGCGTATTTACCATACAGTTGTGTCGCTGGGAGATTCGAATGTAAGGAAAACCTGCAATTTGATTGGTTCGTGAGCAGTGGAATGAATGTACCCCAGGATGAGTGACCCTTGGTCAGTTAACCCTGGTAATGAAATACTTCAACTGGTTTCAATAACCCACCCAAAGACCTGAGACTTACCCAAACCTAACCCTAATCCAAACTCCCACCTTGATACTAATCCTGTAACTCAAATCCAAACCCCAATGTCAACCTTAATCCCTACTCAAACCCTGATACTAAATTCAATCCTTATCCTATCTCTAATCGAAATTCTAATCCAAACCTTATCCACACCCGTTTAATCTTAAACACTGTTTTCCACTGGGCGAATTTTTTCGCGCAAAACGATCTACACTTTTGTCTCATCAGTTCTCGATTGTAACCAATGAGAGGTCTGTTCAATTTACACAAAAGAAATTCTCTTCGCGCGAAAAAAAATCGCCCAGTGAAAGATCGCCTGGTGGAAAACAGCCTTTAGAGTTCGGTCGCACACTTCTTTGAGTGACCTTTGTGGGCATAAATTATCCATCAGAACAATATAAAACAATAAACCTTTGCGGGTAGTTTTTGACTTTTTGACAATTCCAAACACTCCAGGGAGCAATTTTAGGAAAAAAGCCCTTGGGACACTAAAGGTTAAGTGGTCACTCATCCCCAGGAAATCAGCTTAGACCGGCAGGGCTTAAAACTTGTCGATGTTGGAAAACAACTAAAATTGCCTTAAGCACAATCAGAAAGAAGAAAAGTAACTAAATTCCAAATTTTCAAAAGATGCAAAGTTAGAAGAAATATTGCAAAAACTTTATGAGATTAGAGAAAACAAATTAAAGCCAGCCTCAAGGACAATGAACTATTTTTGTATGATTCACTAGGACTTTATTTAGGAATGCCATATCAAGAACTACTCATTGGACTGCATTTTTTGGGTCTCTACTTGTGAGATATCGGACTGATGCTTTCAGTGAGGATCTCAGCTCATGGAATTCAGTTAATGATTGATTATAATTGATGATCGGCACACCACTAGCAGAAAGTGATATTTTTTCACCACCATGTTGATTCAAATTTGATATTTAAACTTTTTAACAACAGCTACCTGTACTAATAAACATAAATTTTTTTTTGATAACAAAACTTGCCTTGTACAAAGGCAACCACAACAAAAGCAAACTTTCTAATCTAGTTGAGTCAGAGAACGAAAACATTTACATTATAAAAAATGAATTGAGCAATAGAGCAAGGAAACAAAAAATCCTGTTTACCAAACAATTGAGAGTTATTGCCCTGGTTTGAACATATCAGAAAAGAAAGTCACATGTGGCTACATAAAATTTTAGTAAAACTCTACATTTTGGTAGACTCTACCAAGGAAGGTAGTAGAATCTACCAAAATGTAGGGTTTTATTTATCAAAAGTTTTATTTAGCCATGAGCAACTTTCCTTTCTAAAACGTTATTTACCATTTTTGCAACCTCAAGAAAACACCTTTCTTACACGGACCTCCCAATAAGTAAATAACATAAATTTATCTTTCTCTATGTCTGGAACCCCAAGAACTCATGCTGTCTGATTGGTTAGCAAGTAATCTCTATCACACCACCAAGCCAAGGTCCTTGACAACTAAGCACACACAAGAGAGTATTTAACCAAACAAGTTGTTTAATGGGAAAAATAATTTAGCAATGTTGATCTGAATAGTGGCCATGTCTTGACTGTACACACAAAGGCCAAAAGCAAGTGTGGACCTTCTGTTTAGTAAATAATATTATATGTATGACTAAGGTTTTAGGGACAATTTTTGACCAACATGCTACATGTAGTACCTTCTTCTCTACCTGGGCATTTTTGTTTTGACTTTTGCTTGTTTTGTACCTGTATTCAGATGCCACCTTTGAGAATACCACATTTATTTCTGTTTAATTTACATCCATGTCTTTAATGGCATGGGAAACATGGGACAACTAACTGTTCATCTTACCTTGTTTGCAATATCCAAAGCATCGTAATCAGGAGCAAGTCGTACATAAGCTTTTTTATCTCCATGAGGTCTGAAAAAAAAGAACCACTCTGTAAATCATTAAAAATCTCAATTTAAACCATTGTTAGGCTGGTAAATCTAAACAGATTTATTAAAACAGTTGTTTTAAAAACAGTACAGGGAAAGGGAACACCAAGACAACAATGAAACTGACATGTAGATAGTCAAAAGGTTTGAGAAACTGCTGGAACTTAAGAATGCTTAAACTGATGTTTCAAGCAAAGGCCCTTTGAAGGGGTGAAATGTGAAATGGGATTTCCATCCCATTCTCTGCCTTCTTAAGTTCCGGCAGTTTCTCAAACCTTTTGACTATCTACATAGCCATTCAACACTGCCGACGCAGCACTCTAATTTTTATGTCAATGAAACTGACGGTTTCTCTGGTGTAAGCTATTCACCATAATGTGTATGTGCAATACAAGTCATTTTAAGTGAGACTCAACCACCACTTTTAAACAGTGAAAAAGTCTTGCTTTCAGTCCACATACAGTAACTAGAAAAGTTTTTATAAGAAAACCATCAATGAACTTTTAGGTACTTTGATGCAAGGTTGCCAGAATTTGCACCTAATTTTGAAAAATCAGCCCAAATTTTAGATATTGGAGGAGCAAAGTTCCTCCTTTTTTCATACTTCATACTGTATATACAGTATTCCCTCCAATTCCAAAAACAGAAAATCTTGCTTGTATGCATTTCTTTTGAATGAAATAAACATTCTTTATGACAACTGTGAAAAACATTAAAATGTTAGCCAAATTGGTCACCTCGCATTTTCAGTATTTCCGGTGGGGCCAAACGTGGCCATGGCCCTCTCAAATGGCCCTCCTTAGATCTTCCCATGGTTTTAATCCTACCACAGAAGATACACTATTGCATTCCTGGGTCACTAGAGCTCTATGACAAGACAACTGGCAACCAAGATACAAAAATACTATCACATTTCACAGCAGTCTCAGGTATATTTCAGTGGGATTCATTTGCTAATATGTTGGAAACAATAAGCTGAAGTTTTAAGATAGCTTCAAGCACAGGTTGTGCATAGCATCATTACATGCTTTTGTTTTAAATGAATAGAACAACAAAAGAGAAAATTAAAGAAAAAAGAAAAGACTGCCAAGCAAAATAGGACCCAAGACATTAATTAAATACAACAAGTACAGGGTGACTACACAAATCTTATCCAAGATAGGATAGACTCTATTAGCATTTTAACAACCTCCTCAACTGATGCCATTTTCAATTTTTATGGCTATCAATGGCTATCAGCACAGTGACAACACAGTAATTTCATGTGCATCAGCAATTTCAGGAACACATTCTGTATAACACAGCTATAGGCTTTAGTAACCATGACAAGTATGTTGTCAAACTTCACAAACACTGCAACAGCAATAATGAGCCTCCACCTTTGCACAAAGAAACACATTTTGAAACTTGATTCAGGTTGCAGGTTTCAGTCCTTATACAAAATGTAAGTATATATTCAACACTAGGACTGGATGAGATAAAAACAAAACCTTACTTTTCTTTGATCATGGTCACTCCAACAGTAGAGGCTGTTGATGTACATGTACTATGATGTACAACACAAACCTTTTCTGCGACCAGAATAACTGCTGGTGGAAATGACTGACGTTTTGACAGCCTTAGCAGCAGTCATCTGCAGGGTCAAGTGAAGAGTAAAATGTCAGGTTCTCCTATTGTATAATACTTGTACCTGGTTCATACATTATAAGTAGATGGTTATATGAGTCACAGAGGTGGGTGGATGTTTGTGAAATGTGGATGTGTGGACATTAATGATCAGTTTTTCTTGAGTCTGAAGATGACCACTGTGAAGGCTGCCAAAATGTCAGTCACTTTGATCAACAGTCTTTTGCAAGACTATACTTACCTGGGTGATCAACTTCCACAAACATCTAATTATTCTCCCAGGCCAAAACCATTTACTTCATTTAGTGATACTGGATAAAATCTCAACTCTTTCACACAACAACTGTGCCAAAAAACCACATCTCATCTATATATGTATTTTTGTCCTCCTTACCTGATCAGAGTGTTCACTTTAGCCACATCAATGTCATACAATTTCTTCACAGCAGCCTTTATTTTTGGTTTGTTTGCTCGGACATCGACGATGAAAACCAATGTGTTGTTATCTTCAATTTTCTTCATGGCAGATTCTGTCGTAAGTGGATGCTTGATTATTGTAAATTGATCAAGCTTGTTTGTTTTGGGCACTGACAGTCGAGGGTACTTTGGTTGTCTGGGTAACTTCAAGGTTTTGGGAAGGTGGAACTGCACTGATGTCCGGACCTTACGTTTGGCTGTAGATTTCACACCTTTCAAGACAGCCTTTCTTGCTTTTGTGGCTGTGTTTTTTTCAGATGCCTTTGAGCTTTTGCTTTTTTGACCTACAACAGAAAAATTGTACAATATGTTTATTAAACCAATGGCGTTAGTTAAATCAATACAATCTATTTTCTAAGCAACTAAATGCATGATATACTGGGTTCACCACCAAAATCTGTTGCCCAACATTCTAGATAAACTAAAGACACAGCTCTACATATCATTTTTTTCCTTGTGCAAGCAATGTAATGTTTTAAAATTGGCCACATCACTAGAGAGAATAAATTTCAAACACAGAGTTGTTGTTACACAGGGACGAAAAAGGCATAAAAAATTACTGCAAAAAGTTTTAAGCAACACAATATGTTTTGGCCTTATGTAAGTTTTCATCTGCAATGGTGATATCACTTTTTGACTGAGCAATCATTAATCACCTAAAATAGACATAATTCCTGCAAAACAAGATTTAAAGAACATATTTCTAATTAAAATGGCTAAAAGCATTATGAACCAGGCATTAAAGACCTTCCTGGCTAGGTAGAATAGGCAGTTAGCTTGAAGCACATAGGTCTACGACAGGGGAAGTTTTGACTTAAGGACATTCTGGATCAAGAAATATTTAATTCTAGTTTTTCTTTTTAACCTGATAGCCTTTCAGCATGAGGACAGTTTGGTATGCCTGGGTATGACAACCTCTCTGTCCTAGCTTACTTCAAACCAAAGACACTCAACTAAAATTAATAGAACTACAAATAATAGTATTATAGTGATAAGAGGCTGCTGTCAAAGAGATTTTGTCCCAGGATTGCAGACTTGTTCCATGATCTTCTTGATCCCCTCCCTCTCCCCTATTATTGCAGACCAGTGGATACCTGACATACACAAACAAGTAGCATAACTACATTTATTCTGCCATTTTGATAGCAAGATACACACCATTGGTAAAAATGGTGTGTACATGGTAAAAGCACCATTTGATACTCCCAAGGTCTACTCCTGCATCAATTTAACAATAAACATTTTCTCTGTTGCGTTCTCAATTCGAATACATAAAACTAAACTTGCTGTTACTTTGCAAAATGGTCTTCACAGACACTTAGTCAGATTTTGTCCCTGTTTTTCTTTTTATCATGGATTCAAAGTTACTCCTCTCCCCGCATCGTGGAACAAGTCTACGATCTCGGGACAAAACCTATTTGTCGAAGGCCGAGAAGATGAAAAATGCATGTAAATATAATACTATAATTGCAATACAGATATCCTTCTACTACGATTGCAATGCTATATGCGTCGAGATATGTATTTGAAGATCGCAATTTATTGGTGCATAATATGAATTTAAAATAAATTATCTTCCGTAAACTATCTAGCGTTGATTTAATTACACTAAATCACTCATACTCCAACACGTGTTCATATCTGTCTGAGACTTTATTTCAATATTTTTTTGAGGTATTTGACCCGTTCTAGAAAGAGTCATATCGAGGCAGAAATTCATTGAGTACACAACTACTTCCCCAGGATCCTTTTCTCGTTAGATTGTGGCATATTAAAATTCTATCATGCTTTTTCGATCACATCTACCTTGATCCTTCTTGGAAGCCATGTTGGTTTAGAGAGAGAGAAAGAATAAGGGAGGTACCAGTGAAATATCAGGGCTTCCAATACGAAGGTGTTCGGTAGATCATCGGCACTTATTCGGTCCACCACGATTAACGGTCGAGAATTCTGAAAATTGATAAGCAGGCGGTGGCTTCTGATCGAAGAGTCAATAGGTATCAAAATATATTCTCCGAACTCATAATATTTGGAATACATACGAAAAAGGAAACTCGACATGGAACTAAGCGCTCTTATTGACCAAGGAGATGTTGTACGAGTTCTGAAAGCAAAGTACTTTGCCATCAAAGAAGCCATCGCAGATGCAGAAGAACGCCATGTCAAAGCAGTGGATAGCCTCAATGCTCCCAAAGCCAAAGCACATAAAGCTACCCACGAGATAGAGCTTCTTAAAGCAAGAATCGAAAAGACGCGGAACGCACTAAAGATCAAGAAAGAAGAACTCGGCAAAGTGAAGGAAGAGCTCGGCGAGGCAAAAACAGAAATAGAAGAAAACGAGGATTTGCGAAAAGAATTCAAGGATGCCGATAGACTTCGTACAGAAAAGCTCGAGGATCTGGAGGAGAAATGTAAGGAAGCCAAAGAACTGTTGTTCGAGGTAAACCGAAAGTTCAGCGAGTCCACGCGTTCACTGGGGATGAAGGAAGTTGATCTCGAAGCCATGACAAACCGCGTGAATAGTGCTTTGACGAGGATAGACGAATTGGACGATATGAAGACGACTAGCAAACAGCAAATGGCACATGTAGAAAAGCGAGGAGGGAAGGCAGCAGAGCGAAAGTTGGAGAAGGAAAGCAAAATCGAGGCTTTATCTGGTAAGATTGAGAACCTCGACGACAAAACTGAAGATGCCTTGAGGAGTATACTGAAGTTGGAATTGAAAAGAGAGCACAAGTTGGATCAAATAGCTTACTGGAAAGGGAAGACTCAGAAAGTAGAAGAAGAGATCAATAACCTAAACCAAGAAGACTGGGGGTCCTTTTAATAATTTAGTATCTGGTGGCTCAAGGACGAACCTCTTAATGTACAAATGTCACAGATAGACGGATTTATTGTTTTAAGGGAAACAAAAGTAAAACTAAAAGCCCATGTTAATGTATAAGGGGTGGTTGATGAGGAAGACAGAAAAGGGATAATGTTTATGCCATACCTTACAGCTTTCTGCACTGCTGTGAAAACCATTTTATGATGGCTTTTGTTTACTTTGGAAACACTAGGTCTCAAGTTAATTTTTAAAAACCGGGGCACTGTTGTTTCCCTTTGCTTTGGAAAAAAGCATATCCCATCTTGGAAAATTCCAATAATATTTGTAAATGGCATACTGGACTCAATGGATTTTTGCAGGTCATGTAGTTCAGTGAAACATTTTAACCCATACTGGTGTACATTGCACCAGATAGGTTATTGGGTCAGCTGTGACAATTTGTATGACATAGTGAAATCAAAATGTCAAGTGTCCTACCAGGATTACAGGATTTTTGTGTTTCAGGACTTAAAATTATGACTAGTACAGTGATAAAATTACTGGGCAATGATGTTTATTACCAGACTATGTTTTCTACTTGGTATTTAAATCGTTAAAACCATGACTGGTACAGTTGCCAGGATGACTAAAACTTTAACCCCAGTGACTAAAAATTCCAACCTACTTACTGCTTTGGTTATGCATGTCATTGAGAAATTGAAAAAGTCTGTTTACCATCCAATAATAATCTTCAACCTACTTGCAGAAGCTAAATAATTGTTCTAATACAGCCATAGTTTATTTTCCATCGTGACTTGGGGTTATTGCAATTTGCCAACAGAGTTTTTTTGGTCAGCTAAATCTGACTTGATAGTTTGTTATTGTTTCAAGCCCTGCATCACAACAGAAAGCCCAGTGATTATAAATTTAGTATCCAAGCAAAACATTAAATGACAACAAAAAACCTGATATTTTCCCATTTCATATGTTATGTTATAATATTGTAAATGTGTTCATTACTTGTCATTGTTTTGTACTCATTGGAAGCACCATTCTTGAGCTTCAAAGATTCTGATAAAAGCTGTTTATATACTTCTCCCTGAAGTTGTTATTAGCCCTTTCATTTTTGTAGCCCAGATAAAATGCTGAACAGCTACCCAAGATTCATTAAATTTGCTAACTTCCCAAAGGCCTATGGAAAGCAATGTCAACTTAGGTGGCATTGGTCAGTGGCCATCTTGGGATAGCATCATGGTGTCATAATCCCTAATTTGCTGGTCAATTTATGGAGGGCATATCCCTCATGAGTTACATCTGACAACTTTAGGTATATCAGATAGTGATTTTCACTGTTGGGATGGCTACCAGATTTACCCAATAGTGAAAAACATTGGTCAGATTAACTGGCTAGATTCACATAAAAATAGGATAAATTAAGAAAACAATTACAAAATAAATGGTTTGAACCTGCGAGAATCATGGCATGTTTTTGGAAGTTGATCGTCCAGGTTAGGATAGTCTTGAGAATGACTTGGAAAAGTGACTGATGTTTCGACAGCCTTAGTGGCTTTCATCCTTGTCAAAACAATTACAGTTTTGTTCAAGTTTATTGCTTGGATACGTAACTGTAGAGCAACCCTGTTCGCACTATATGAAATTCTTCAACCAAAATGAGCAACATATAAGCTAAATTTAATAATTTGATTTGTGGTTTAGATTGGGTTACAACTTTTTTTCACAACTAGATGGTTTCATTGTTTTTCTTATTGTTTTGATTAGCTATGGATTGTGATGTGATTTAACTGGATAATGTTGTATCTGTGGAAGAACTTTACCAGGGAGGCTCACGGTCGGCAGAAGTGGAAGGCCTGGGTACTGCCCCCTCAATTTTGTTTGGGGGCCCTGTCCCTCCAATAACTTGATTTGTTTCTATTGCTTTGCTCTTATAAATGCGTTAAAGCGATTAGGCTAAGACCAAAAATTCCGCATTAACGCAGTTTCCAGTCACCTTAAGGTTGCAATTTTCCCACATCAATCTGCTAAAAAATCATATGTTATAATATGGAAATACTAGAAACCTAGAAATTGCAGGAACCACTCAGTATTTTAATAAAATACAACAACAGTAACTCCGAAAATCGATGATGACCAAAGCCTAGTCGAAACGTCGAATAAATTAAATATGTTATCGATTTTCGGAGTTACCGTTGTTGTGTATTTTACTAGAAACCTAGATTGTCTTTAATAAATTTTCTCTTTTCCCAGCAAATTTTACGCTGAAAGTTCATTAGAATGCACCTTTGAGTTACTAAAAATCAAAATTTTTCTCCCCTCCCACATCCTCTCCCAACTCACCCGAAAGGCGCTCAGGTGGACCAGGTACGGCGGGCTGCGAACGTGATTACCGCGTACTCCTCACTAGGTGAGAAAACACCTAAGTAGATCCCAAAATACATATTTACCTTGAAATGTAGGATGCTGCGTCGGCATGCAGGGTATAAAACAGCGCAAAAAAGGTAAAAGGTTAGTAGACTGCCGAATATACTTGTATGTCGGAAAATTCTTGGGCCTTAATTATTTTATTATTCAACTACTCACAATAGAAAAGAAGAGAAAAGAAGCATGTAACGCTGTAAGACAAAGAATACTTAATGTATGACTGTGTTACTGTATTGTCTCCTCTGTTAGTTAGTTCGTATTGAGCTTCCAGAACATCGCAGGCCCCGTGCAAGCTAAATTTCGGCGATCAGGCCAAGACTAGACGTGCAGTGCTTGTAACATACCAAACCCCCAAAGTGGTTTGGTGACATATGTCTCTAAACTTTCATCGATAATCAGTCCACCCTCTATATCTGCATGAATTGTATTGGAAGACTCATAAGCTCGAGAAGGTGTGTACATTCTTAATCCTTTATTGAACATGGAAGACCGAGAGACTGTCAATTTTGTGTGACTTTTTTTCAAATAGACGTTTACGATACAAAGAGCCTTCAAAATCTTTCAGAAATATGCAGAAATAGTTCTGGTT
>JBAHVQ010000198.1:820269-845563 GCA_036872915.1 Nanipora kamurai
GAACATTTCCCAGTAGACCAGAGGACCATCTTCATTCCCACTAATGAAAACCGCAAGCTCCGCACGAAAATCCTATCATCCCTTGGATTTTAACGACATTTTAAATTCTTGTTTTTTTTACTGTAGCTGAATCTGACTTGAAAAAATGTTGTTTCCATGTGGACAACTTAAATTTCTGGAGGGATTTTAAATGACATTTGCATGTGTAAATGTCATTATACGCACCCCTTAGTGGTTCTATTGTCCACATTCTAGCTTGAAATTTTTTCCCTTCCTATTATGCTAAAATTAACGGCCAAATTTCAATGGGTCCTTCACGCTTGTAGAAACCATGCGCACATATAAATAGGCAGTATTGTCCCGCTGAGGAAACCAGATTACATGAGAAGTTGCTGCCTATATCTTGAAAGAAAAAAATGTTCAAAGCATCTGCATCAAATGCGCTTCACTTTTCAGCAAACTTTTCCTCGGTGGATTAAAGACCTTGATAGAAATCTTCACTTCCCATAACCCTGAGGAATATACTGAAATTGGAAGACCTTAACTTCTTTAAGAACATTTCCCAGTAGACCAGAGGACCATCTTCATTCCCACTAATGAAAACCGCAAGCTCCGCACGAAAATCCTATCATCGCTTGGATTTTAACGACATTTTAAATTCTTTTTTTTTACTGTAGCTGAATCTGATTTGGAAAAATGTTGTTTGCATGTGGACAACTTAAATTTCTGGAGGGATTTTAAATGGCATTTGCATGTGTAAATGTCATTATACGCACCACGTAGTGGTTCTATTGTCCACATTCTAGCTTGAAATTTTTTCCCTTCCTGTTATGTCAAAATTAAGGGCCAAATTTCAATGGGTCCTTCACGCTTGTACAAACCATGCGCACATATAAATAGGCA
Source organism: Nanipora kamurai (assembly GCA_036872915.1). Classification (NCBI taxonomy): domain Eukaryota; kingdom Metazoa; phylum Cnidaria; class Anthozoa; order Scleralcyonacea; family Helioporidae; genus Nanipora; species Nanipora kamurai. The sequence continues at coordinate 821,173 of JBAHVQ010000198.1, forward strand.
GTATTGTCTTGCTGAGGAAACCAGATTACATGAGAAGTTGCTGCCTATATCTTGAAAGAAAAAAATGTTCAAAAGATTTGCATCAAATGCACTTCACTTTTCAGGAAACTTTTCCTCGGTGGATTAAAGACCTTGATAGAAATCTTCACTTCCCATAACCCTGAGGAATATACTGAAATTGGAAGACCTTAACTTCTTTAAGAACATTTCCCAGTAGACCAGAGGACCATCTTCATTCCCACTAATGAAAACCGCAAGCTCCGCACGAAAATCCTATCATCGCTTGGATTTTAACGACATTTTAAATTTTTTTTTTTTACTGTAGCTGAATCTGACTTGAAAAAATGTTGTTTGCATGTGGACAACTTAAATTTCTGGTGGGATTTTAAATGACATTTGCACGTGTAAATGTCATTATACGGACCACTTAGTGGTTCTATTGTCCACATTCTAGCTTGAAATTTTTCCCCTTCCTGTTTTGTCAAAATTAAAGGCCAAATTTCAACGGGTCATTCACGCTTGTACAAACCATGCGCACGTATAAATAGGCAGTATTGTCTTGCTGAGGAAACCAGATTACATGAGAAGTTGCTGCCTATATCTTGAAAGAAAACAATGTTCAAAGCATTTGTTATCAGTTTTTTCCTCGCCATTCTAAAGGTAGCTAAGCCTGACGAAGTCTGCTGTGAGACATTTGAGACAGAGTTGGAAAAGGAATGGCTTGCTTATCACGCACTGTGCTCTGGTGAGCCTAAGTTCGAAGACTGTTGCGATAAAGTAAAGTCGGACCTGGGAAACAAGACGAATGCTATGAAGGTCCTGTGTTCTGTTTCATGTGAGTGATAGAAGAAATAATATATGTATATTGGGAATGTACGACGACCTGGCAGCTTCATGTGAATCTTGAGTGAATACATGTACAATCGCGAGTATTAATTTTTTACCCGGTCTAGGCCGGGGTGTTTTAGTCATAATGAATGGGAAGATGCCGATTTCGTCCTTCACGTTAATTTCGTTATTAAAAGTCTTTATTACTGAAACTTGGCGACGCAATTTAGAAAAGTTTTTGATTTTTTTCGTTGCTCCTTATTTCCATAAACGTGTTTTCAAATGAATACCAAGAAAAGTCTTAGAAATGGTAGTAATTCCTTAAATATGAATAAAGTTAATTGTCCGAAATCTGCTGGGGCACTTTCTGGTACCCTTTGCGTCCCACTATACCGGATGGACTGAGTTGAAGAACGCCAGTACAATCACGTTTTCATGGAAACTTTATTTTTTTGGTCCACTTCCCAGAAAACTTGAAGTTCAATAATTTTGTACTCTTGGCAAACCGTAGAAATGTTATATTAGTAAGATCTTCTAACAGTCTCTGTTTATCTAAGGTCCAACATACTCCATACTATTCAACAGAAGAAGTACATCGGATTATGTGATTTCTACGGGTGCACCACCAATGACTGCGATTACTGCATGCTTCTGGTTAAACACAACTCAAAAGGTTGGCAGACCTCATTTCGTTTCCTACGCAGTGCCTGGCATGGACAACGAATTTCTTATATATGGTAAACCCTTTGGTTTTATGGTAAAAGGTGTGCAACCGAAGAGGTAATCAAAAATAAAATACGTTTCAATTTCTGTAACCTTCCATAAAAGTATGAAAGTCTAAATCTACTTCACGAAACATCTTCACACGATTTCAAGTGGATACACGACAACATTGCGATGTGGTACCAAAGGTCACTAAATGGTTAAATTTTTAAATCGTCATGATCTACATGGTAGAAATAGAAGAAAGATTTCGTGGTTGACCTTGCATACTGAATATGTTCTCTTCTACAAACACTTTAAAATTGACTTTAGTTGCCATGCCCATTTAACAACGGTCATTGAAGTTTCCAAATTAAAGATCTATATTCTCATGTTTTCATGCAATGTTTCCAATTATAGCAAGGCGGGGGTGATAAACCCTGACGGAAAATGGCATTCCATTTGTGTAACGTGGTCGAGCCAGAACGGAGGCTACAAAGCGTACAAAGATGGAAAGATGATACTCCAGGGAGATAATCTAAAGAAAGGTCAAACTATCACTGGCGGTGGAACATGGGTCTTAGGACAAGATCAAGATAGAGTCGGGGGAGGGTTTGATGCCAAGCAAATGGTGCAAGGAGAAATGGCCCAGGCTGACATCTGGAATAAGGTTCTCTCACAGAAAGAAATTCTGGAGTTTTCTTCAAGTTGTAAGTCTGACCTCAAAGGAAACGTGAAATCTTGGAGTGATTTCAAGTCTGGAGTGAGAGGAAATGTGATAATCAAGGATAACCCGTCGTGCTGCAAGGCTTAGTCGAGGGAACTATGTAAACTTACAGTTTGATCACACAATGTTAGCGAAACTAGCAATAGATTCACCAGGCGAGCAATGTAGTCTTTTGATGATTATAAGTAATAGTTTGACCAGGCGAAGTTAGGTTTGATTCGAGTCAGAATCTCATGTATCGGTCAGCAGTTTTTCTTGTTTTGTTTTCATTAAGAATTCTGTGAATTAATCATCTTTTGTGTCTAATATGCTTTTTTTCTAATATCCTCTCAGAGCAATTTACACTAGGGATTTACTGGGGTCACTGAACAAAATACGGGTTTTAGTTTTCGACACCCCGGGAGAAATATTTGGTCATCAAAATGCCCTGAAAAACCCGTCTTGGATGGAGACCTAACCCCCGCAAATCGTAAGAAATATTTGGTGTCCAGGGGGGTAGGTTTTGGTTCCGGTTTTCGTTAAGGTTCGAGTTGTTTGTGTTAGGGACTGGTTTAGATGGTACATGATACTGCTGACCTGGATTTCAAAAATTACGAAAGCTAGACTTCATGTTTAATGTGCTTAATTGGCAGATTTCAAACATTTAAAATACTACAGTATGTGACACAGAAAATGAATACTTATGAAACAGACATATTTGAGAATATTGTGTCCACCTTTTTAAATTATTTGTTTCCTAAACAGGATCTCATTCTGAAGTATAAGAAGACTTGTGCACGGAATCTTTGCTTGGAAAGGATTTTGAAGTTGATGGCTACATGTTCACTAATGTCACTTGCGTACTTAATGAGTGTACAACCTGATGAAAGACCTTCACAAGTTACCTGTCTAAAGCTAGTGACAAAGTAAAAAAAGACCACGGCCACATAACAACTATCTTCCCACTCCACCCAAATGATCCCAGAAATCCTCGGGAAGTAGCATTCGTGCTCAGGCTACCCGAGGTTTCTGCACTGGTTAATAATTTCATTTTCCTTTGCAGCCGAGGCTGAATTCTTCACTAGAAAAGTAATATGTAAACAAGCCTATGAAGTGACACTTCCACTTTACCAGGCTCACCTCTATTTTGTAGCAAGTTGGAGGTCTGCAGCAGCCTCTCTTGTCTTCGTAAGATCATATTTTTACATGTTTACAGCTTTGTCTGTTTGTTGGAATGAAGGGAGGAAGGAGGGATAAAGTAAATAATCTTCGCTCATTGACCTGCCAGAAAAAGTTTTGATTAAAAATCTTCTAAGAACCGAATATCCTGCCAGAAATACCACGAAAAGGACACATTTAAGTTCTAAAAAAGAATGTGAAAAATCGAAATTGGCTCGAATGGAGTTACCTGGGATGGACATATTAATAAGATCGTCATACGGCAGATGGAAACGCTCTACATGCTGAAATTACTTAAACCATCAAGTGCAGATGTACATTGTAATGATTGTATGCATATATACGAAGGCGATAAAACCTTTCCTTCATTCTTCAGTACGCAGGCATGGGCGCAACGAGGGAATGGTCGGGGAGGGCGGTCGCCCCCCTTTTCTAAATATTTAAAGTACAGTTGCAGTTGAAATTTCTATTAAACAAAATTTACTTTGTGTTGTCTTTTGTGCATTTATCAGATATTTTTGTAATCCTCATAATTCTGTAAAAACTCGCTCCAGAATGCTGGAAATGGCATTCCAGGGACACTAGATTTCAACATGCCCCCGGCCCCCCAGTAGCTTTCCAATAAAAACGACCCCCCTTCCAAAAATCCTGGTTGCGCCCTTGTACGCAGGCACGGTACTATGATATTCCTAATTATAAAAAATTGTTGCATTGGATAACGATTCAATTCTATTTCAGAATCACCCTCAAGGTAGTATGAAACGATAAATTCACAATTAACCTACACGGCTGAAGTCAACTGAAAAAGTTGACTCGAGCGGGATTTGAACTCGCACCTTCGAGAATCCGGTCCGCCGCTCTACCTGTTGAGCTATCGATCCTACAGGGATTGGGGGCGAGTTATTATCCATCTTAAGTACACGAGATATTCTCGCGACAACTTACGCTATCTACAAGGATGGATGTGCAGTGTTTCAATTCTATTTCAGAATCATCCTCAAGGTAATATGAAACGATAAATTCAACCTACATTGCTGAAGTCAACTGAAAACCTGTGTTCGGTTGACTTTAGCAGTGCAGGTTAATCGTGAATTTATCGTTTCATTGGATAACGCATTTCCAGAGTTTTGATGAGCTTAGCGGCCATTGTTTCTCATGCAGTCGTTATACCATGCCCTACTGCCGGAGCGGATATACTTTTAACGGCCTATTCCGGAAGTTTTTTTTCAAATAAAACCAGTAAGATACTGCAATGTTTGGGGGTAGTTTTTAATAAAACAATTATTCTATTACTGCTTATTCAACTTATGCTCGTAAAAATCATGGAGGCGCCAACAGAAACGTTTGCCACGTAGAAAATCCGAGCTGAAAGAGATCAAATTCATGCTTTCCTAATGTCTGACCAGTCCCTGGCTTCGCCGGTACTTTTCCATTTTGGGGGAAAAATGTTTTTGACAATCACAGTAAGTAAAAGTTTCAAGAAGGCTTACCTAAGAAAATGTTAACTATTGTCAAATTATAAATTGAGATTTAGTGGATATTATGATCGTCACTTTTGCAAGACTGAACTTTCTATGACTTTTTTATCTCAAAGTACAACAGAAATTGTAGATAATACTGTATCTGTAAGATTTCATAGTTAATGTTGCTTCTAATAAGTTTGCTACTTTTATCTACGTACGTCGTTTAACTGTGATTACGGGACTGATATATAATCGTATTGGTTACGATCGATAAACATCAAACGGGTTCTTTGCCGTGCGAGAATTAAGTCTTTCCACAACAGTGAGAAAGAACTCATAGAATTATTAGACAGAGACTGCGGGTTCCAATTTCTTGCCAGCAATCCGGAGTGGTCAGCGATGGGGTCGCCATTTTCAATTGTTTTGCCCTTAGAAGTCCGCCATTTAGTTCAAAAGGAACTCTCCCCAGGACTATTTTGTAGAAAAACAAACACGGTTCTTTGGAGACAATATTTTTACTTTTTATATCATACTGCAATGTATGAAAGAAACAAGGTCAGTAGATGTGAACGTGGTATTCTTGCCACCTTGCAGGAAAACAATTCAACAGCTGAGCTTTATTTTCGAGTGACTTAAGCCTTTGGACACGAGCGGCCGATTTCCAGTGTATGGCCTCGGTAAACATTCAGGAGCTCAGTGTTCAAAGGGTTAAAGGGCAAAAAAATTGTTCAATTTGAGCACTATCACGTGACCAAGGGTGGTTCCTTCCACGACTGGAGCCAACTCACGGAACTCTATAATAGATTGGAAGGCTGACTCCAGTCAATGAGCTAATCTGAAAGTGAAGCCAAAAACGGCCGACATGGAGTCATTTTGGTCGTTTCTCCTTGGCCCTCACGCGGAGTTGGTCGTTAGTGTTCAGTCCTCTCAGAACAATTTACATGAGGGTTTCCGGGGGTTACTGGACAACATGGGATTTTAATTTTCAACTACACGGGAGAAAAATGGGTTCGTCGAACCCCCTGGTAATCCATGTCTTAGATGGAGACCTTAACTACTTGAAATTATAACGCACATTGGGTGTCAAGGGGGTAAACTCTAGGTTCCGAATTGGGTTAAGGTGAGAGTTATTGTTTGTGTTAGGGAGTGGTTCTAATTAATGTAACCACGTGAGAGACTGAGGGAAACGACCCGAAAGGCCCTATGGCGGGCATTTTTGGCTTTACGTTTTGAGTGGCAGTCAGCCTTCCAGTCTATTACAGAGTTCAGTGTGACCGCGTGGGGGACTGAGGGAAACGACCAGAAAGGCCTCATGTCGGGCATTTTTGGCTTCACATTTTGAGTGGCAGTCAGCCTTCCAGTCTATTACAGAGTTCAGTGAGCGAACCTCGTTCCCAGTGCTTTTTCTGCGGGTACGTTGGAGGGTGCGATGACCGACATTCTTGCCGCACGAAAGGTCAGATTGAAGAATCTGCTGCCGCGAAAAGGCACGCTTGCTAGCATACCCATCAAGGAAAATGAGAAGATTCCATGTTTCTAGCTTGAGACTGGCATTATTTCTCTGGAAAAAAGAGAATAGATCGAAATTGCCAAACTAACAACACTTTCCCAAACAGGTCCACTACTGAACAGCACTTGGTCGTCGCTTTTCCATTGTTGGTCACGCTCTGGCTCATGTATGATTTTTTTAAATTATCTGATAGCACACAACATATCCTGTATAATCTTACGAGAGAGATTGTTCATTAATATGACGCCGGCGAACAATCAAGCTGGCAGTTGCTCTGAAGACGATTTGAGGGAACAAGCTAGTCGAAAGCTTAGCACTGATGATTCGTTAAAGAATTGAAGCAGCTTCTTTAGTCTTATATTTCAACTATTATCTCCTCGCAATCTTTGAAGGAATTAACGTTATGCTATGGTTGCTTTCTTTTCTATAATAATTTCTTGAACATCAGAGATTTAATTGAACGAGTTACCATATTTCTCGTCACGTTAAGATATGACAAGTCAAAGCGTTTAATGCAAACAAAGAATTACGGTTGAACGTTCAAGCCACTAACTTTTTCAGTACGGTCGATTACGTGAAACAGCTAATTTTTGTGGTCGCGGCGTAGTGAGGTAGTAAGCTCCAATCAGAAAGAAGTTGCAAAATAGCCGAAAAGCTATCAATACTCGTCATTTCTTCGTTTTCAGTGAATCTTGTATAAACTGTCAGCCTGCCACGTTCGATACACTGTGGATACCCGAGTCGCTATATTAAGGGATAGGTCCTTAATTGTGTTTAAAAAACAATGCTTCTGCTTCTCTGTGTCACAGAGATGTTTGATTCAACAGAATAAGAAAATACCATAACAGGAATTGGTAACATTCCAATGCCACTTCCAACAAACAATATCGTCTAATATCTGTTTAAATCCTCGGGACTTATTTCAAGCTAGGTCATACATTAAAAAAACAACATAAACGATGCTAGAGGTATCCTAATTCTCATGTTGCACCTTTCACGATTCTGAAACAACAGCACATTGAAAGAAAGCACTAAATGTGAATTGGATTCCGCATACCTAAAATCATATAATATCTTTCCCCTGGATGCATGTTATTTGAACAATATAGCTATGTCACAACAAACTCCGGTTTGATTGTCTCAGTGTAACCCATTACATGCAAATAGCAAACAGGATCTGCGTTTTGGTTCTAGCGTTAGAAAAACGTTTATCTGATTTAAACTACGTAAGGCTATCTGTGCTGGAGAATTTTTCTTTAACTACAGGAACCAGCAATCGAAAAGGTTTTAGACTGTGATACTTTGGAAAACCATGTCTTTCAAATCAGGTGAGCATCACTCATGCATATCCATGACATGTGTGTTTCGTTAAATTGACTATACGTTCATATGTAATTAACTATACTTTAGCACATTCTTCCGTCCTTCTAATATTGTTTATAACAGTTGGACCTTCTGTGGTCCACGTTCAGTTGAGGTAAAACCAACATGTCATATTTCCTGGCTGAGTTGTTCTTATTTGTTCTTCTTGTAGGGACTTGTTTAGGAAAGAACGATTGAATACCAAACGAGATTGAATTCTCCCTCCTCCCGGCTTGGAATTCGCGTAAAAAAACAAAGAAAAGAATTCTAAGGTTAAGCTATATTTAGTAGTTTAATGGAACAAAATATGACTTTTCTTGTATGGTAAGATCCAGTGCTTGAAGAAGCAGACGTTTGCCGTCTAAAAACAGAAGAACAACCACAAGTGATTACATTTTCTTCTTTGTTACGATAGGTCTCCAGCTGTTATCGAAAAAAGGAACTCTGCAGTCATAAAACCAACACTACCAATAGAGAGTATAAACGGTCGAAGTTGTGTTGTGCTTAGCATCTCCGTGTTCTCGCTCGCTTCTTATTCCAGGTCTATTCAAAATGTCGGCGAAGGAAGCTTTAGAAAAAGTCAAAGACACTCTTGTTAAGCTAAAAGAAAGCATCGATGATGCAGAGGAACGGGAGATCGAAGCAAAGCAGGAAAAGAGAGAAGCAGATAGTAGATTGGAGAAAGCAGAAGAGGAGATCGAAAGCTACCGCCGCCGAATCAAGCTGTTGCAAGCTGACCTAGTGAAGACGAAGAAAACCTTAGACGAGAAGGAAGAGAAGCTTGCCCAAGTCGAGGGACGTTCGATGGACGACGACGAAAAACGAAAAGAATACGAAGGCATAGAGGTGGAAAGGGACGACCAATTGGCCATCATGGAAGACGAAAGGCAAAACGCGAAAACACAAGTCTCCGAATCCACGCACGTCCTGATGGAAAGTATGCGAAAACTTCAAGTCGTGGAGGCAGATTTGGAAAAAGTTTACCAGAGACTCGACGCTGCTGAGGCCAAAGAAAAAGCCCTTATAGAGTTGATCGAACAGAATGGCGAGGAATTACGGAATTTAGAGGATCGGGATAACAGCGCGGCCGAACGAGAGATAGAAGCCGAGGAAAAACAGAGATTTCTGGGGGATCAAGTGAAAGAAGCCGTGATCAGGGCAGAGAATGCCGAGCGAGACGTCGTCCGCAACGAAAACATTGTCGCGAGTGTTCGAAACGATATAAACGGAGTGAGGGAGAATCACGCCAGTATTGAGAAAGAAATCGACAGAATTGGCGAACTGGTGAACGCGATAAATAGCGGCGACGACGATGCTCTCAAGCCCGAGCCAGAACCGGAACCCGAACCGGAACCCGAACTCGAAGAAGAACCGAGTCGCTACAACGATGAGGAAGAGGATGAAGATGAATAAAACGATAATACAGAACGTTTAGTATTATAAAGTAGATTTAACTATCAGATTCGTGTCGTTTAAGACTCAAAACACTACTTAGCTACGCCAGGATTCGAACAAGCTACCAGTTATTTGACTGCTTTAATTTTTTTCAGAGTCTTTTAATTTTGAATTTCTGTCCAACTGCTTAATAGATTGTTGAAATTGAATAAAAATGAACGAAAACTACATAAATCATTAATTTTCCCGTCAGTATTGGTGCACTTGATGTCGAACTGTTGGTTGGTTTTCAGGCAAGGGTAGATGCTAAAACTAGACCGAGGGTATCTTCTTTTATAAATCGAGGTCGTTTGGAGTAACCACGGTATCAGCTGGAAAGGAGTCTAAAGTCTGCTTTCCATTAAATCGTAAGAACCGCAATCGCCAGAACCGCAACGATTCACGTTTCCATATAAGTACCAAAACAAACTAGCTTGAAGTCTTAGGAAATTCTTGCTGATCAAACCGTGGAACGCCATGGACTCAGAAATACTCTGAGCTCCAGACGGGTCTCGTCATGGTGTTCCACGGTCTGATCCGTAAAAACTTCCCAAGATTTCAATAATATCAAACTGCTAACTCAAAATTCAAACCAGCTTGAGTTATCGTATTTCGAGAAAACAACATATCCTTAACGTTGTGAGAACTTAGCCGGGATTTCGAAAGGGTGGGAGCTGGCCCGTGCACCGAGATTTTGTGTCGTACAGGGGGTACACTCCCTTTTCGCTGGTAGTCTATCCTTAAATTTTCAACATGAAAATCTATTTTTCAATTTTAAAGAGAAACTGTTGTGGGGAAGTCCTTGAACAAATTTTACATCGAGCCCCCAATACACGCTGCAATTTTTTCCTTCCGCCGTCAACACAATTTCACATTTTGCTTTCAGCAAACAGTTGCAACGTCTGTCGTGTAGAGAACGCTTAAGATGAAAGTAAAAGGATACACATCAAACAATATCACTGGATTGTCAGGATTAGATAATTGACTAGTTACAATAGGATTATTGCATTACGAGCGAAGGTAGGTGATAAACGCTGCAACATTGAATTTTAGGCGTGCAGTTTTGAAAATGTTGCAGAGAAAAGTTCAAACTACTGAACTTTCTGTCACATTTTTTGTTGGTTGCCAGGCATCCTTTATGCCCTTGTTGCAGAGCATGATACACGCTGAAATTTTGTGTCACGCTGGCAACGCAACAACTTATCTGCAATTTCGATGCCAGCGCGCAAGAAAATTGCAGCATGTATCGTGTATTGTTTTAGTAGATTATTATAACATTTGCAGATTGTCCTATTAAATTGATACAACTATTTTGAAAAGTTGGGTCACCCGGTTCAATTTGGAGTTCCAGGAGCTTTTAGGCATCGTATGAGCTTACCGATGGAAGCTGTCATCACGTTGCCATGCTAGCACGAAGTAAGACTTAAAAGTCTTTAAAAAATATCATACGATATTTGAAGATTATTATTAAATTGAAAATACCTACTTACCTAATACCTAAGTCTCTATCTTCCTTACTGCAGCTTTTGTTTCACTAGCATTCCCTAATTAGTAAAACTGTAGGGAGCCTCTTTCACGCAGCAGGTCCATTTTAGCCCATGGGCCGAGATTTTATGCGTAGAACAGGCGGTCTCTGCTTCTTTATCCCTAGCTCTCTCTACTAAGGAGTGTTGAAACAGGCTTGGTGAGAGATGTGTTAAAACATGCGACCCTAACAGGTTTTAGTTTCTAGAAGGTGAATGAGTTTGACAGTCAAAAGTGATGCAATTCTAAAGTCGGAGAATATCTTTCCCCTACTAGTAATTGGAGCTTTCCTTGCTAGAACATTCTTTGGTTACTATAGCAACGCCCGGGATTTCATGTCGAAATGTTGCTCGGCTCATGGACTACGTTACGTTCCGATATCGTTGCAACCGCGTGATCAGGCGGAAACCGTAAGTTCGTAACAAACATAATAGTCCAGTGAAAATTTTAAATAAGCCTACGATGCACACATAACATGTTCAGATCTCGAGTCACTACTGTCGGTGTCACAACACGCAAATTTTCACACGCGTGCCTGAATACATGGGCCACGCCTTTATCAAGTGTCTGTCACATAAGTCCACCGGTCATTCAGTTTCCTTTGACGATTTTTCTGTACTTATCCCTTGTTCCACTAGCTTTGAACTCCTTCTCCGAGAAAGTTTATCAATTGATAAAATAAAACCATCGTCTGGCGGTAGCCAGAGTAAAATAATAAAAGTCCGACGCTGCCGGGAAAGAGTTAATGTAAATACAAGATCTTCGTTCACTCTTTAACCACTCCTACCTGAGATAACGTCAGTTCTATTCTTGTAACATAGCACCTATACAGAGTCGATATTCTGCAATTCGTTATTCACCTCATGTTGCGAGTTTAGCAAAGAAACGTTAGTTTATTAAACATTTCTATTTCCTGAACGTGTGCATCAGGGACTTCGTTAAAATTTTTGGCTGGGCGATTATTTTTGTTACGAAGTTACGATCTGCAATTGTACGCCCGATAGTGTAGAAGAGCCTAAAGGGCCCGCAGGTATGGTTTGGAAAACTCAAAAGCAATACTCGTATCGCGAATCCCGCAAAAAGCACGATTTTACCGCACCTTCCTGGGCAAGGAAGGTAACAGATTATTAGTGTCATGACTGCTATCAAACTATAAGTTCTCCTTACCGTCGGGATGGCATAATACACCGTGGGGTATAATGGTGACGCCAGAACTGCATTTGCATAGCCTTATGCAAACACAATGGTTGACCAATCACAGCTTGCGTAAGACGCCACCTATCTTATCATTAAAATTGTGAAATGCATCAATAATTCAAGAAGAAAATTCAAAAGAAATGAATGTTTAATCAGTGTATGTAAATGTGATACAATCACTTGTTGTATCATGTTGATAAAAGCACTAGTGGCTGTAGCAGATTCACATATCAGTTCTGTCTCGACTCTTTAACATTCAAATTGCGCTTTTTTTAGAGTTAAAATAATTTCAGAGTCTTCGTTTCACAAGTACTTTACAACATTCGCGTAGGTGTTGTATCGGACATACAATCACTCGCCTTCGGGTAAATCCGATACACCACCGCAGCTCATGCTGTAAATACTACATATAAGACTATAACTTGTAAGACTTTAAAGTGAATATGAAGTGAAAAGGTATCGTAAATACCGGCTTATTTACGGTACCTAAAATGGATTATAAAGAATAACACTAATGAAGAATTTTAAATTGTTGTTAAATAAATTAAAATTCTAATTCAATTCGAGTTATGGTGATGGAAGAAAATTTCCAATGATAATAAACGTTTTAAAAACACAAATTTGCGCAATTCTTTCATATCAAAATAAACAAAAGAATTGATCAAGGTTTGTCTGAACTTTCCATTCATCCCGTGATCCCCAAAATTCATTAAGTTCAAGACAGAATACATCTCATCTGATATTTGAATCTTTTTAATATAATATAATATATATTTGGTTATCGAAAGGGTTCCTTTATTTACATGCAATTTAAAAACAATCTAAATGTATTGACTTTTTCAATTGAACAGTGTACTTAACACGTTTGGTCTATATTTTCGGATATAGTTTAAAACTGAAATCACCTTATCGCCTTTAAGCGAGTCATTGGTGATCGCGGGCTGGCACGAGTTAAAGTCTGCAAAGAAAAAAAATATATTGATCTGATTTATACTCAAGCAGAGCTATTTTATCTAAAAACAACAATTTTTTATCTAGCTGTTCACATATGTACGTGTCCAGCGTATCTTCAATTTGATTGGGAATATCAGTCCACCCCCTATACATTTGGTTTTACAAAAATGTAGTTAAAATACTTAATTTTACTTGACTTTTATTTATCCAGGGTTAATGTCGTACTTTAAAGCAAATATTTATCGTTTTGTAATATTAATATTTAAAATATTTATTGTTTTTAAGGTCTTTGCTCTGGATAAGGGAATTCACTTTATTAACCATTTCTTCCCCACAATTTTCACGTATTAATTGAATTCATTGCTGAATTTTTAACGTCATGGTTTTTTAAATTTAGTTACCTTTTCTATGAAGCTGTTTGTCTCATTGAACGAGTCAATGGGAGATGGCGGATTAGCAAACTAAAAAACAGAGATAAATAGTTCAAAATGCCCAGATAGTTTGAGGAAACCGCCACGAAGTAAAATAGTAAAAGTTTCACAAGGTAATTTTCCTTACAACTCTCACAAAAACGAAATCATAATTTTAAAAAACTTGCATTGCCAGTTCCTTAAAAAATATCGCATGTAATGCCCCATCGCAACCTGCAATCAATAGTGGCTAGTGTTCTTGCTAGTGGCAAGAAAAGTAGAGCTATTTTCAACTTTTCCTAACGTTGCAAGAAAATTACTGCACATGACATGACAATAATCACAACTTGCAACGCAATTTTATTAAGATGAACCAATCAGAACGCGTCTTTTGCTCACCCCAGTTTCCAAGATGGGGGCTGGTGGAAGGCTCTGAACAGTTCAAATGCAAATCGTGTACCTCTTGAGATGCAGGTAAGGAAACGAATATGTAAAAGTAGAGTTGTGTGGGCAGTTTGGGTAGTTTCGTTGTTGTGTTGGCTCTAGTTTGACTTGTGTACATCAGGATTTTGAAACTACAATCGATGCAGAAATTAGTTGTGACACCTTGAAAACGTGCATTACTTCTCAGAAATACCGCCAGGAAAATATCGAATCCCGTTTCTAAGTGCTCCCTTCCTCCATTTTAATATTGTTTTACACAAATACCGAGTTCACTTCGTGTTGAATGATACAACATTGAAAAGTGGAAGAAGAGGGCTTAATCTGATTGAAAAGAGGAAGTGTCCCAACATTTTCTGCAACGATTGTGTACTTACGTTTGGAGAATTGTTACTGGGATCTCCTACGTTTAAATGAAAACCCGACTTCAAAAGTAGATTGCTTGCCTTATGCAAATACCCTGAAGTGTGTTTTGAATTACAATTACCTTAAACTTCCTCTGCAGGGCTCTTGTCATTATAGGTGTAAGTCCCTCGCCATGACTTTCTTTGGATTTGTCCACGAGTGGTGTACCCCCAGGACTTCTTCGTGTACTTACTTTACGCAGGTTGGTTTTGAGTAAAGCGAGCTTTGATTGACCAGGACTTTTGCTGTGAAAGCGGAAATTATTTTAAATCTAGTCCAATAAAAACTTTACGCAAAATTACTCTCACAAGTTATACAATAATATACCAGATCTAAACAATTGTCACCCTTCGGTCTCGATGTATATAACCTATCCTTACTTAATGACGAACACGAACTCAGTTCATGTGGAAGCTTGGTAAATCTCAGACGACCAGTGGACGTTCGTCAAGCTCGATCCCTCAGAAAAACGACTTCTGAGCCCTAGACGGGAATCGAACCCGATGAGACGGTGACCTCTGATGACCATTGAGCTACCACGACTCAGATGGTGAGCTAGGCTGCAGGTTCGTCATAACCTATCCTTATACGTTTTGTTCCAATAGTGTGAGTAAATATTGAATTTTATAAGTGTCCCATGATGTTTTATCACTGATTGCTGGCTGGTGTTTCTAGTGCTGTATTTGAATTAATGTAACTATCATAGGGAAAGTTTAAAGGCAGCACTCCCTCAAAGAACGAGGAAACGAAATGCTGACATTGCGAGGGAAAGCCCTAGTTCAAAAATACAATGACTAAGTTTCCGAATTCTGAGTGATTGACTCTTTCCAAGCGATAGCAACCCCTCAGACTTGATATTTTGCCCTGGTTAACGCCAGCAGGTTCTATTAGTCAAACGAAGACCTTGCTTACTGTATTGTCGTGAAAGAGTTAATCGGAGACTTACTGTACCGTCTTATTATAATCTTAAATTACGAACATGGAAGGGAACGAGCCTCTCGACCTCTAAGTTAAATTATTGTTCCTCGTCTATACTTGGAACAGCATCACTAATAACCAAGTAACTTACTTCTTTTTTGCTAAATTCGTTTGCGTTTTTCGCAGCGATACTTTCTTGATGTCCTTTAAACTGATGAAAGAGTGCGCGCCGGTGTTTTCACTGTTCCTTCTGGGTGATACGAATTTCCCACTCGTGCATCTTTTCAATCGAAATGTCAGTGGAGAAGAGACATTCTCTTTCCCTCGGTCATCTTCACGGACCACTTTTCTCAATTTTACACTCACTAGCTCCTCAAGGGAAATCCCAACCTTGGCAGGCTGCTTCTTCTTGCACCCAATTCCCTCATTTATCTTGACAAACGAGACAGAGGAGGAACAGAGGTAAAGACTGTAATGCATTATAATACTATACATGAAAAATTCTCATTTCTGGTCGGCTGAAAGCAGCGCAATTTAAAGGTAGCACAGTGCAGAAAAAAGTTACGTAAAGTATAATTGATATTCGATAATCAAAAGTTTTGGGAAACTGCCGGAACTTAAGAATGGTTAAACTGACGTTCCGAGCGAAGGCCCTTCGTTGGAGTGAAACGTTTCACTCCGAAAAAGCGACGAAAGACGCGTTTCACCCCGACGAAGACCTTCGCTCGAAACGTCAGTTTCTCCATTCTTAAGTTCAGGCAGTTTCCCAAAACGTTTGATCATCAACAAGGCGTTCAGCACTGCCGACGCAGCACTCTACTTTTATATAATTGATATTAGAGTGCCCAAAGTGATCCCGCAACCTATATGGAGAGTCAATGAAACAGACCTATTAAATTTGAAAAAAATTGCAGAAGCTGCGAGCGACAACACTACTCCCGGTTTTTTAGTAGATTTTATTTGACGAGCGGTTTTTGCTAACTCGCGTACATCACTTATGCTTAATTTCTCATGTACATCATTCATACGATATACGTGATCATACCGTTTCGAGTTCAATTTGGAATTACCTTGGACTCGTGCTTTATTCAATGAGCTCAAATTGTCGTTGTCCTCAGATGGGCTCCACATAGCAGAGCTGGGCTGTTTTTGCCGGGATCTCGAGTTCGGCAAAGTCGTCAGATTTCTGGTTCGGTGACGAACTCTGCAGACTGGGATGAGCTCAAACAATCTTTGAAAAATTTGTGTATTAAATACGTTAACTTCAAATTGAAACCGGAACTGTACGATTACTTACAGTATACTAAGTATGCCTTTTGAGAGCTGGGATTTCCTTTCAAAAGAAAAATAATAAAAGAAGGAGCTTGATTTTTTCACTTTCATATTTTAGGTGGGGTTTCATTCTTACACATTACCAGCTCACATCCAAATTCGATTGTGTGCCTGGGTGAGCAGAAGTGTGAGGTTTGTTGCTGTAAGTAATGCATCTCCTCGATTTTCAGTCAATGTAGTGTTTGGTTTGTCGGTGGTGTTTGGCAATGTGGTTGGTTTTGTCTCCGTTTTTTGTCGCTCGTTTGTGGTCTGTGAGTCGTATATTGAAGTTTCCGCTAGTCTCGCGTATATAAGTGGTTTGGCAGTTGGAGCAATTAATTTTGTAAACTGCACCTTGTCTGTCATGTGGTTGTTCTCTGTCCTTAACGTTGATAAGTACATCGGTTTGTGCGCTACTCTTATGTTGTATGGTCGGGAGATACGTGAGATAATCTCAAAAGTACCTTTTACAGTATGTAAGGTATTGTTGCTGTAGTTGTTGTCGGGCTGTTGTTTTCGTTGCGTTCGCTGTCTTTGTAAATGTTAAGTTTGATGAAGTCGGAGTTATAGTTGTGGTTTTTAATTTTTTGAAAAAATGTGTTGTAAGTAGTCATTTTCCTGGCGTAGAGCGTCAGGCGAGTCGCAAATGAGTTGTGCGCGTCTCGTTAATCTTTCGATGGTGGTGATTTTGTGTGAGGTTGGATTGAAAGATGGTTGGTCTAGTAGCCCGTCAGTATGCGTCGGTTTTCTGTAGACAGTGATCCGCAGTCTGTTGTTGTTGTCACAATTTACGAAACAGTCTAGGAAAAGAATTGTTCCGTTCTCTTCGATCTCTTTGGGAAATTCTTTGTGACTATTCTGTTCGTTAATGTGGCTGTGAAAATCGTCAATCGCGTCTTCAGGTAGCGCAGTAATCGCGTCGTCAACGTAGCGAAACCAAGGTCGACACTTTCAATTCGACTTCAAGTCGACTTACTGGAAGCTCGACACTTACTTTCAATAGATGCTTCTCCCTCTACCAGCACAATTTGCGAATTAGTTAACCGGGCTTAATTTTTCAAACCTGAATTGGTAATATTTCTGAGTGCCGGTACATGTTTTTCAGAATTCAGGAAAGTTTAAGTTTTTCGTTAACTAGCTGCGGATGGATTTAAAAGAATTTGAACCTGAGATGTCTCAGATTAACTGCTTAACCAAAAAACATACAGCCACCATAACTACTAAAAATGATACACTGATATGGCCCTTTCAACAACTGCATCTGGAGTGGAATGCCAATATGAGGGATGGTCAAACCTGGTTTTCAGGTTTAAAAATTATTTTGGAGTAGAATCTAAACATCATGATTTCCTACTCGTCTTATGTCTTTTATTCCATTAAGGGGCAAGGCAGCATTGTAGTCTTTTAGTTTTGTATATAATGCCAGATGATTTTTCTCGTCGAAGGGATATGAACCCTGACTGCCTGTTAAAGGGTTTACAAGGTGCTGCTAAAATAAAATCTGAGTTCGTTTTATTCTATAAGCATGAAAATGTACTTCTAATAGGCCCAATGCAAAAATAGCCTCTAATTTAATATTCTTTTATGTATATTGTGGGAACCGCTGAGTATTTTAATAAAACACACAACAACGGTAACTCCGAAAATCGATAACATATTCAATTTATTCGCCGTTTCGACCAAAGAAACTAGACAACTCGACTAAAGCCTAGTCGAAACGTCGAATAAATTGAATATGTTACCGATTTTTGGAGCTACCGTTGTTGTGTATTTTGTGTTGTCAAATTAGCCTAAATATAGTCTCGTTCTTGAGAGAAAAGTCGTTTAGATTACCAACACAAGAACGAGGCCAGTTAGGCTAATTAAAATATACGTGAAAGAATATTACATTGGAGGCCATTTTTACATTTGGTCTATAATCCTAAAGTAACTTAACACCAGTACCAACCTTTTTTGTCTTTTTGAAACTTACAACAGGAGGAGGGTTGCAGATAGGTGGAAGTGGTGGTGGAGGAGGTGGTGGTGGTGGTGGTAGGAGAGGAGCAGAAATCACAGTGGTGGATGAGTCAGGAACTGGACTTGGCTTAAACATTGTTTGCTGGTTTAACTAAACACAAATAAATAAACAATAAAAGAGAGCATTAATCTATCTAAATGAACTCCTTCCTGGCCAAATTAGACTTCTATGTATAAATCATTTTTAATTACTCTAGATTGATTAATGTCACTCAGATAATTTCACTCCTCAAAGGGAGATGTTTTCATAGGAGCAAGTGGAGTTTTATAATTGCTTAGTGATTTTTGTTTTAAAGAATGATTTCAACTAGGTTTAAACTGATCACAAGAATGTCGATCACAAATTTCAGCTTCTTGTTTGTTTTTTTATAAACTTGATACATTGAAGCATTCAAACTAAGCAGTTACAGACATCTTGGAACCTACTTTTTGTGGATATGACCAAGTTTAAAATTCATGTTCACTTGTCAATCCTTGACAAAATATGGTGACCCTGTTGTTTATACTGATGCACAGCAAATCTTTAATTTTCATCAGATATTTCAAAAACTGTTTGTAAACAATTAAGATGTCATAATACCTCATGAATTCAACTGATAACAGCCTAGTAATCATCAAAAGTATATGAAGTTTACCAAATGCAGAACACGAGTTTGGTTCATGTGAGAGCTTGGTATATATCAGAAAAACAATTTCTGAGCCCTAGACTGGAATGAACCCACAACCTTTTGATGACCAGCAAGATGCTCTAACCATGATTGAGCTACTAAGACTCTGGAGGTATATATTCACTAGTCATCTGATACCAAGGTCCCGCATGAACCAAATTTGTGTTCAGTGTTTCATATAGGATTTTCATTTAGTATTTCAATCATTATCATATCATAGCTTCCATTTTGGTAGTTACATAAGACAAACCTGCACCTTAGCTCACCATCTGAGTCTAGCTCAATAGTTAGAGCATTCTCACCAGTCATCAGATGGTTGTGGGTTCAATTCTCAGCTAGGGCTCCGAAATTGTTTTTCTGAGATAACAAGCTAGATGAACATTTGCTAGTCATATATTAAGTTTCTCATGAATAAATATACACTAGAAGTAGTGCTGATACTGATGTCCAAAAGATGACATCAAGTCAGCACAATTCTTTCCACTTACAAATTAATATAACTCAGTTCATGATTTAATACTTTTATTTTTTTATTAACTGCCAAAGTTGGTTCAACTTGTTAGAAATATACAAAAATCACTAATCCTGAAGCCCAACTAAAGTTACAGCAATCAAGAGTTTCATTTTTTTTTGAAAAAATTTGTATCTCCTTTGATTATATACAATGATATGAAAGCTAATATGGATCTGAAACAGTTTAATGATCAATAGTATGTCCATGGTTAATGTAGAAATTAATTTCATACATACTACTGCAAAGGAAGGTGGATTTAAAATGTAAGGGATCTGTTACATTACAACAGCTTGTCATCATAAATAGAAGTTGCACTAAAATACAACATGAACAGCAGAATTTAGGTTTAAATGCTTAAACATTCATAAAATGCCAGCCAATAAATACTTTTTGCCATAAAAGTTAATTTTGTTTGGTTGTCAGGTGATGTTAATTGGCAGAGAGAAATTTTAAGCTGCAACAGGTGTAGTACCAGTGAGAGGTTTAAACTTGCTTCTGTCTTCATACCTTCAATTGTTCATTCAAGCTATATGTACTCCGTGATGGACCACCTGAACATCCACTTGTTTAGCATGAAGGAGGTATCAATAAATAAATCTTAATTTGCAAGATGGATCTTGGGATGTCAGCGCTAGTCTGTACAATACCTTGAGTCTGTAATTGCAGTCTCTTTCTTAAGGAAAACAATATGTTAAAGTCTTAGGAAATTTTTGCTGATCAAACTGTGGAATGCCAAGGACTCAGAAAACTCTGAGTTCCAGGTGGGACTCGAACCTGCAACCTTCTGAATGCTAGCCAGGTGCTCTAACCATTGAGCCACTAGAACTCAGATGGCAGAGCAAGGTTACTTTCGGTATTTAAACCTGGGACGAGCCAGTGGCTCAGTGGTTAGAGCGTCTGGCTAGCATTCAGAAGGTTGCGGGTTCGAGTCCTGCCTGGAACTCAGAGTTTTTCTGAGTCCTTGGCATTCCACAGTTTGATTAGCAAAAATTTCCTAAGACTTTAACAGTATCAAACTGCAAAACTCATAATTCAAATTATAATTCAAAAAAAACAATATGTGTTGCCAAAAAATTACACACATTATTTAACCAAGTGTGTGATTGTTCAATCTAATGCTTGCAATTGGTCTCAACCATGCTAAAATTTCATACATTTTCCTTTCTGTGTGTGTGTGTGTGTGTGTGTGTGTGTAAGTGAAATCTCAAACATTAATAGAATAAGACTGTATATATAATTCTTAATTACTGTTAACATTGTCATGCTACATACTATTATAATTTGGTCTTAAATATGGGTACACTGATATGGCTATACCTACATTAGCTATTCTCTAAATGCAGAAATTGTTTGAACATTTAGAAATTTGCGTCAATAATTTAATTTATCTTATTGATTTAATTTTAAAATTTGTTTGTAATCTTTCTCATGCAATGGCTATCGACCCTACAGTAGACGTTCAGGTGCACTCGCTTTAACATGGCCTGGCCATTTCCTTTCCCCTGAGCCTTGAAAGGTCATCAAAGGTAGAGAAACTTAATAGAAATATTATTAGGTATATTTTGGTTATGCAGGCTATATTTCCGTTTATCAAGAATCAACCGTACCATAAAATCTGTTTTTAATCTTTTCAACTCTTTTTCCACTTCTTCTAATCGTCCAGACATTTCATCGAGCTTCCTTTTGAAGGGCCTCGACGGGAAAATTGTGTCGCCAACATGACTAACCATCTACAAACGAATATTTAAATGTAGATTGAGTAGGTTAACGGAGTTGAATAACAATGAAATAAGTCCGATAATCGCGATTATTATAGCAAAATAGATGTATACCTTTTTGAGTTGAAAGTAGCCATTCAACATGGAACTAGAAATGGTCGTATGGACCTTTTCTTTGCCTTTATTCACAGCAACCAAACCTTTGTTTAATCCGTTACAACACACCGACATACAAGCGCAGAACAAGCTTACTGGAGAACTAGCTGTGTAGCTCAAGGATAGTATAAAACAGCGAGAAAATCTTTCAACCTTTTGATAAACGGCTTTCCAGTGTGTACCTTGACCGAAACCAGTGGATTCTGTAAGTAAATTGACGAGTTTTTCGTTGGGACTTCTTCGGCCTGACTTGATAGCCGTCTTTGCATCCTGGTGCACCTTCCTGCTCCCCTTCGCATGTCTATGCAGCAGCCAGCCTCGCTTGGATATTTGTTGCCTTCGTTTATGACCGACTTTTTTTCGTTTGCACACCTTCGCCATGATTATATAACTAGAATATCACAGAATGAATACTTCAGTAAACACTTTATAATCACTTCATCCACCTCCCATTCGAATTTCTTGCCAAGTTCTTCGTTTAGCCAATCATGTTTCACGTCGTTTCATGGGGCGGCCGCGTAGCAACACAGCAACAAGGTAAAAATATCCACTCGCAAATTTCGATACTTCAGGCCCAGAATAAGTAATATGTATATGTGTATGTGTATGTGTATGTACATGTGTATGTATATGTATATGTACATGTGTATGTATATGTATATGTACATATGTATGTATATGTATATGTATATGTATATGTATATGTATATGTATACCGGGTGGCCGAAACAAAAGTGCTCCTCTTTGATTCAGTATAACTTAAAAAGTAAAAGAGCTCTTACACTTAAACAATAGGCATTGAATTCAGTAATGTATAACTTAATATTTGGTATATACCATGTGCATTTTAACACAGTATTGACTCAGATAACTGCGTTTAAAGTTGAGTTAGCGTTTCTGGAAATGTCGAAAATGGGCGAAAAACGGCCTATGAAACTAATTTTGTCAGCCGCAGTTTATCGTAATTTATCGGAAATTCCTTGGACTGCATGCTCACAAGACCAAGAAAGTGCATTCTTGCTGCAGGACATGCATTTCCTAATAAATAGCATTTTTATCTGGAAAACGAACGTGTACTTTTCGACTGCAGTGCACCTACGCACTGGTTACTGCACTATTAACATTTAATAGGCCGTTTTTTGCTCATTCTCGACATTTCCAGAAACATTGACTCAACTGTAAACGCAGTTATCTCGGTCAATACTGTATTAAAATGCACATGGTATATATCAAAACTTGTTATACATTACTGAATACAATGCCTATTGTTTAAGTGTAAGAGCTCTTTTATTTTTAAAGTTATACTGAATCATAGAGGACTACTTTTTTTGGGCCACCCGGTATGTACATGTACATGAACATGTATATGTATTTCTATATGTATATGTATATGTATATGTATATGTATATGTATATGTATATGTATATTTATTTCCTATTCTGTGCTTCCGCCGTTCATTGCTAAAATGTTTAGTAAAAATATTTTGCACACTTTTTGGAGAGCATAACCCTGTAAAGACAACTTGCAAAACTAGATGTACCGTTGCGATCCATTTGGGAACGACTGAAGTCTAGTGGACGCAAATGATGCCATTAGGGGTTGCTCAGTTTGTTTATCAATAGTTAATCTATCTGTTTATGTTATTCCCTACTAAAGCCATGGTTGGCAAAATTTCTTTTGTTGTTATACGTTCCAGCAGGCCTGTACCGAGGGGTCAATGTCAGGGGGGGCCAAAATTGCAAAATTTATTAACTCATGGTTGACACGTAGGAGTCTGGGGAGAAGTAGTTTCAAAACACTAAATTATCGTAAAATGAAACTCCATTTATGATTTTAGTCTCAAAAATCGTTTATTTTATCGTTGGACTTTCAGTGGTTGCCTAGTAAAAGAAACGGCGTTTCCCCCGCCACTTTTTATACTATTTTCTAGGACATTTTAGGCACCGGCCTGATCCCATTGCAACAAATATTCCTCATCAAAATTCACTTGACTTAATACCAGTCCACCTCAAAGTAGGTCGTATTTTAACTAAAATGTTTATATATTTATGATGAAGGAAACTTTCGAGCATCAATATGATAGATTTTTAGACCCAACTGGGACCAGTTGCGAAAAATGCCACTCAAGCATTAAATCCTTTATTCGACGCATTAGTAT
This sequence comes from Nanipora kamurai, assembly GCA_036872915.1. Lineage (NCBI taxonomy): Eukaryota > Metazoa > Cnidaria > Anthozoa > Scleralcyonacea > Helioporidae > Nanipora > Nanipora kamurai. The sequence goes on from JBAHVQ010000198.1 coordinate 844,748, forward strand.
TGAGGGGTGCGATAACCTTACAAAAGAGCACAATAACTATTAAATTTATCGCCCTGCTTTCCTTTAACTCTTTCCTGTCCGAGGACTTCCCCTCGACGAGTAAACTCGTCTGGCGTTGGCCAGAGTCAAATACTAAAGTCTTCATAAGTCACTGAAAACGTAGGCGGACAGGAAGGAGTTAAAAATGAGTGTGATTCATTCCACACAGAAATACTCCACTTAGTAGAAATTCGAGTATTTTTAGGTATTCTTCCTTCAAATCTTTTCTTAATTTCTTCGTCGCCTAAAACTTCAATACAGCACTTGCCTTTGTGGTAGTTGCCCAAATCCCACGTCTGGAAAATTTTGTGAAGTGGTGCTGCATTCTAAAGATTGTTTCGGTAGTTCCACGAATCTCACATTTGGCACAGTGGTACTAAATCCTGAAAAACGATTCTGTGTAATCCAGAATTCTTCATCCGACGATTCGTCCACTTCACTGAACCTCGATAACGGATTAAGTCCTTGGCAAAACATACATCCATTATAATTTTCAGATTTCCTTCAGTTGCTTTGCAAATACCAGCCATTTCTCGCATTTCTCAACACCGGAACTGTTTCTTTAAATTTTTGTTTGGTTTAGTGGGACTTTGCATTAGCACTGACATCGTTTGGATTTCCCACTTGTTTACATGGTTGGTATGTCACTTTGGCAAGAATTGAGCTCATGCTCTTTCCGAAAAAAAATTTGAAATTTTCAGACAGTTCAGCCTAATCTGTTTATCTATTCTAATCGTATACATAAATATAATCGTATAAATCTAATCGTAAATATAT
>JBAHVQ010000199.1:0-30948 GCA_036872915.1 Nanipora kamurai
GAGTCCCGTCTGGAGCTCAGAGTTTTTCTGAGTCCTTGGCGTTCCACAGTTTGATCAGCAAAAATTTCCTAATACTTCAACAGTATCAAACTGCAAAACTCATAATTCAAGATTAGTTCATTTTTTCACATCCTTTCCATCACCCACTCTTACTCCTATACAAGTGCCCAAAATATATCATTTGTGCCCACCCTACAGCAGCGTAGTTTTCGTTGGCAATCCCGTTCCCAGAGCATCCCTGAACACAAATTTTGGTTCGTGTCGGAGCTTGGTATATATAAGACGACCAGAGAGCGTTCGTCAAGCTCGTTATCCCAGATGAAAAACGATTTCTGAGCCCTAGACGGGAATCCTCTGAGTGAGACACTCTGAGCTCCATTGAGCTACCAAGACTAAGATGGTGGACTAAGGTGCAGGTTTGTCATATATTCTACCTGAGAGGAAGTAACGATATATTTGGCTTGAGCGTTTCACCAGTCATTCGATTCCTTTCTAGGGCTGAAAAATTGTTTTTCTAAAATAACGAGATGGACGAACGTTCGCCGGTTGTCTGAGTTTGCCTTTGTAAAAAGGAAAACACCTTAGTTGTGGTAAAGTTACATCTTCTTTTCGACATTTGACTCACCACCCGTTAAATTTAGTTATCTGTAATTGAAGGTCTCTTTATTCATACTGGGCCACCCCTATCGGCTATCTAAGCTGTTCCCGTAAGATCTACCCCTCATGGGTCCAGTGTTATTACAAGAAGAAGCCGAAGAAAAGCTACGATGCATGGTAGAGTCGAAGTAGACAATATCCTTCTCACATCTATTTTTATCGTTATTTTGAGTACCCCTCGAATGTCATGGCCAGTAACTGTTAAATACTTCATTTCTGCAGCATTTATGCCTTGGTCAAACGGCGCATGGTAGTCCATCATAGTCCATGATAGTTAAAACTCTCGCTCTCGTTGGACCACCAACTATCGCGAACTACGAGTATCTTCGACTATCAAGGACAATCATCGGCTTTGAACATGTTCATATATTTTTTATGATAATTGACGATAGTTTTTCCCGTTTGACGAGGTGCTGAGTGATGATAATTTATGATAACTGATGATATATTAAAGCTCAACATAAAACACGTAAAGGAATAAGGGAGGACAGGAAGGAAACAGTTAGGGAGGAAATAAGTTCTTAAACTATCATCGACTATCACATAGGCCGTTTCACCAAGGCTTTTTACGGTTCGATGTTACTGTTATTAATAAATTTTTGTTCGCAAAATGTAATTGGATATATTTAAATCATGTCCTCTTAGAGACCAGAAAAGAACTGACACTTTTTCATCCATCATTTGCGCTGAGTAAAAATAGTCGTAAACGGTGTCTTTATACTTAACCGCAGAGTTCTTGTCTTTCTCCTTTTTGTGAAGACATCCACTCGTGTGTAAAGAATCACCGCTTTCATGTGTTGTAAGGATAAGTTTGAAAATGAAATGAATTGGAGTTATTATATCAAATTTTTCGTCATGTTTTATTATGTATGCTACAAGCCCTACGCTTCGAGATTTGTTCTATTTTTGCTTTCAAAGTACTCGGCTGGAATTTGTTTTGTTTTCAGTTTTAAAAAACTCGGCTGGTAAAGGCTTTTGTTAGTACATACACGGAACTCTCTGCTTTTTACCTTCGGTTGGTCTCAGACTTCCGTTCAGCCGTTCGTCCTGAGTTCGCTTAAACCTTCGTATCATTCGGGAAGCTCTTTCGACTTTCCAGCTGTCGACAAAGCATTTTAATAAAAACCAGACGATAATTTAAAACAATACAAAACAATACGCAACCCACCTAACAGTATCTACAAAACTCAAGGTACGATTCAAGTCAAGACGATGGTGTGATAATTTTGTAGTGTGATTAATTTTCGGATTGCATTTTGTTTTAAACTGTGACTGGACCAGTTCTTTTTGTGTCTGCTGTTTCACGAGTTAGTTCCACCGAAAAACACCTTCCTTCGGAGGTGTCGTCATTTTGGCTTTCGCTATCTTGTACCGAAAATATGGCCGGGCTTCGCCAAACAGTAACCCTCCCCAGACACACCGGAAGGCGACACACCGATGGTGAATACATGTGACATGTATGTAGCTTTCGTTTCATCATTGAAGCTTGCAAATTCCTTCATCACGTAATCATCTCCATGATGTTATGTAATACATTCAGTTGTTATATATTCTATTTTTCTTGCGGGTATTCTTTTTGCAGGACTGTTCACAAAAGCCCAAACAAATAATCTCTGAAAAATGAATTTTCTTTAAGTTCGAATAAAAGAGGAGGCGCCCTTGAAGATAAGTGGAAGTCAAAACAACCACTTGAAACGCGAGAAATACCTCTTGCACAATTATTTTCTAATACCTTGTAATAATTCAAGTATGAGATAACTTCATTGCCCCAATAACACGCTAAAGTCAAAACCAACAGTGCTTTGAACGACTTCCATTTCTAGTTTGTATTGAGAAGTTCGGATTTTTTACCTGTACTTTTATTCGTTAATTTTTCCTGTACCACGATTCAGATTTTAAAACTTTACAGGGGGGGTACTACAAGCAGCATTATTTAACACAAATGACCGCTGGTGTCGCCAGGCACTTCGCTGAAGGAGATCTCTCATGTACAAGGAAAAAACCGAAGAGTGTCGACACGTAGACGGAACAGAAGTTTTTAAAGAACACTTTGCCGTGGCACTGTATTTGCAATTTGCGTTGACTTGTTCTTGACTTATTTTTTTGAGCCGGTCATCGTTTACCAGTTGCGTAGTTTCCTCTGTATTTCGCATTCTCTTCTCATTTAAGTGTAAGCAGGGCCGTACCGAACGGGGTGGTGCGGGATGTCACCCTCCAATATTTTATTTGTGATCAAATTCAGGTAAATTAATAGCTGGAAATTGCGCGTACTCCTCAAGCTTATAAACATCGAAAACTTTTCTGAACCCCTGACGGCAATCGAACCCGTAACCTTCTGGTCGCCGGTGAGATGCTCTAACTATTGAGCTACATGGACTCAGATGGCAGAGCGAAAGATACTATTTGTACTGTTCGTAGCTGGCATATGTACTGCTAACTGCAGTATGGACAGGTCATGTAGGTCACGTTATCCAATTCATTAATAATTCATAAGGGGAAAACAAAAGAAAATGAATATTTAATCAATATTGGAAATTTGTAGACATACAAACATGATTATTTTCATGGAGATTAGTGTATTAAATATTTAGTGACATTTTGAATTTCAAGTGAGTTTACACATCTGATTCCATTGTCCAAGTGGTTAAAATCCTTTGATGTATGATACAAAACCTTTTGTTTGCGCCAGTTTGTTTTAGGCTTTGGCAGATGAAGATTGTTTCTCGTTCTTGTAAAATAATCGTAGAGGTTGCCGTTTGTGGTTAACTCAAAATTAAAATCTATAAGTCCATTAATACATTTGAAAATAAAAATACATCGACGTTTTCGTCGTCTGATTTCTAAAGGTGTCCACTGAAGAACTTCTGGAGCCATAGATGAAGAGGAGAGTGGATGTGCATCGAGTATAAGTTTTGCGGCTTTGTTTTCAAGAAGGTGAAGGGAATTCGTGTGATATCGGTTGTTCTTGTCTCCCCAAATTATGTCTGCATAGTCCAGGAGAGGTATAGAACCAGTGTAGATAGTGTTTTACAGGTTTTAGTAGCCCAAGTCTTCGGTTAATCTTGCTTACCGGATTATCGACATGCTCATTTAGGTTATCGCTGAGCATCGTAATACCTAGGTATTTAAATAATTGCCCTTGTTCAATTTCTTGGTAATTGATAGTGATTCGTAAGTTAGAATATGAGTTGATTCTTCTTTTGTTTGCAAAGATGAGAAATATTGGGTTTTTTCATAATTAAGGGTGAGGTAAGTTATCGTTGAACCACGTCGACAGAGATTTCAAATCAGCATTCATGTTTGTTTGAAGCGTTGTCACTGTCTTCGCGGAGTAATACAGTAGTGTATCGTTAGCGTATAGAATTGATTTACTGTGAATAAGACATTTAGGTAAGCCATTAATGTACCCTAAGAAAAGCAGAGGACCCAGTATACTACCTTGTGGTACTCCAATGGTAATTGGCCTTGAAACAGATGAGTGTGTTTGATGGTCGTTATTTGAGTGCTTGATGTAAATTTTAGAACCATTTGATGACGTTTGGTGTTAATCCAAGGCTTTTCAGGTTTGATATAATTATTAGCGTTGAATGGCCAACTGTGTCGAATGCTTTTTATAGATCGATGAATATAGCTCCGGTAATCATTTGGTTGTCGAGATTGTCCACAACTTGATCTGTGAACCGTGCTGGTGCAACGTCTGTTGATAATTTAGACCGAAAACCAAACTGTTCTGAAGCGATGAGATCGTGCTATTGCATGTATGTGTAAAGTCGTCGATGTACTATACGCTGCAATATTTTACTTGAGGTTGGCAAAATAGTAATTGGCTGGTAGTTGTTAGGAAGAGTGGGATCACCAGATTTGAAAAGAGGAACAACTTTACCTTGTTTCCAAATATCCGGAAAGGTTGCAGAACTGATTGATAGATTGAAGATCGTCGTCAAACTTGGCGCAATGGTAAATGCAGATTCCTTTAGTAATCTTGCACTTATTCGATCCAGTCCTACTGCTTTATTTAAGATTTCTAAGTTCTCGAAGTATGATAGATTCATCAACTTCTTGAAAATCAAAAAAGTACGGACAAGGAATGCGATATAATGGGGATATTGATGATTTCGGTTTTTCTTTAATTTTACATGCACGTTTTGATCCAATTGTGAAATATTCATTCATAATTGTTGCGATGGATTGTTGGTCGTTTACTGGAACTTCTTCAGAAATAATGCAGGAAGGTGCTTTTCTAGACACTTTTCACTCGTTTAGTTCACATCGAAGCATGTTTGTCGGCTACTGTAGAAAAACGATGACACCACTTACCACTTGTTTATTATTTCATTAATTTCCGACAAAGGATCCACAAAGGACCAGTTTATATTTTTCAAGTCTTTATTGAAAAGATTTTTGTCATAATGTCTGTATGAGCGATAATTGATTTCACGGTGACCGCCACCAGATTTTGGAACACCAGCTTTAAGAACGCAAAAATTAGAGAATGGTCACTGAGAGACAACGGGACGACTCCGCTGGCAGAAACACGGCATGAGTTGTTTAAAAATATTAAATCGATTGTAGACTGTGTATTTTCTGTCGTTCTTCTTGGAGAAGATATCAGTTGCTCTAGGAAATGTGTACGCGCGAATGTACAGTATGTAGTTGTGATTTGTCGGCAGATCGACGTTAATAATCAACATTGAAGTCTCCCAGTAATAAACTCTCAGAATTATCTTGTAACTTTCAAATATTGTTATTCGATTCCCCAATTGCATCATCAAGTCGAGGATTAGGTGGTCTATAAACCGAACATACAGTTAGTTGCTTTGTTTTAGGTCTGATGATTTCGATCCAGCACGTTTCAGAAATCTTTGTTGTTAAGTCATTCCCCGTGCGATAAGGCAAGCCATCTCGGATATATATAGCTGTATCTACACCTGTTCTGTTTTCGTGGTGATGACGAGCTATGGAGTAGTTGGTAGTGGTTACTTCGGGGTGGATAATTGATGGTTTTAACCAAGTTTCAGTGCGATGATGTCAAACGGAGTTTTAGTGACAAACAAAAGTAACGACTCGATTTTCGGAAGCACACTTCTTCGATTTAGATGACTGACTTTGAGTCCTTTTGTGGAACATTGGCTAATTTCGAATTTGGGACCAGGATTACTTTCAACATCACCAGACAAACATATGAGGATCGTTGCAATTGAGGTGTTTAAGAAGATTTTAGATCCAAGAATAAGCAATGATGAGTTTGTTAGCGGTTGCTTGTTGACGGTTGATGATGGAGAACGAACCTTCAGTGATAGATTTCCAATGGCAACCTCTTCGGACACAAAAATAATGCACGACTTGAATTGCAAGAGTGTATTTCAATTGTAATCCCTCCAAGAGCCAAGTAAATATGAAGAATGAGCCGTAAGTTGCACGAGCGGAAGAAATCTTGACCAACACCATGAGTACGTGTACTCGTCAATGACATTTTGATTCAACGACCACACCCGCCCTCTAAAAGCAATCCATGACAACTGGAAAAGTCCATTCGAGTCCGGTGGCTTTATGATCGGAGTGTCTGTCTAGGATTTAAGTAATAGAGCGTCTGGGAGACTGCTGAAGCTTACAGTTTTTATGGCTCTTGAAATGAACACAGCATAGCACAATGAAATTGTTGTAGCAGGTATTTTGTTTTATTGTCATTTATTTGCAGTTAGGTTACTGTTCTAAAATGTTATGTTAACACTTTGACAAACTTCTTTGATACAGCTGGTTTTGGGTCAAAAAGAGGCAAGGAATGAGATATAATGACAAATAAGCAATGTTACCATCACAGCGACTTATGCGTGGTAAAAATAGAAATGTCGTTTACGTTATATTTGCTTAAGTTCGCTGCCATTACTTTTACGTCTTTGTCAACCAGTTTCAGAGGTCTTCCAAGATTAGTACGGACATGTTATTTTTATGCCATTTGTAATTCTTTAATATGTAATTGTATAGCCTGATTCATAAACATCCAAGGTAAATTCATTCCTGCTTAACGTTTGTAATAACCTCATGATATTGCGAGATGTAACGAAACGTTAGTATCAAATCATATGCTCATAAGTAAAAAATATAGGATGCTGCGTAGCCAGTACATAAAACGGCCCAGAAAGTTAAAAGGTTGGTAGACTGCTTAATAAATGTTGGGAAATTCCGACCCAGTCCATGATGAGACGTCTAACGTAGAGGCGTCGGAAACAAACGCCACATTAATGAACCTAACTTACACAGGTAGACATACGATATTAAGCGTTTATTATTTTACGCCTATCGCCCTATCCTGGCAATTATTAATTCCAGAATACGAATACAGATTACCCGGAATGCCCAGTTCCAAAAGAACAGGGATAGCTAACAGCCCGGATATCTAATCCTGCAGATTAGCCCAAGCAAGTGACGAGAATTATCCAGACCTTGAACACGAGAACAGAAATTCTTTCTTCCGAGGACGAAATAAGTCATCTGATGGTGCTATTTAGCGGATACCATTTAAGGTGACTCCCGACAGTTTCTATGTTTACGGGATGCAATTAGTACAGCCTCGACTTATGGGCATTCATATTATTAAAACACATGTAAGTGCGGTACAAAGTGTCTAACTGTAGAAGAAGCATGATGAACATGAGATATTTTGTCGAATTGCGCAATTTTTGATTGCCAATATGGCAATAATAGCGTTGGAACATCGGCATATTTTCACGATTATCACATTTAAGACACATTGTCTTCCGATTTCTTCCGTGAATTTTTCTTGAAATTGGTATAAGGTTAGATATTCCTCTAAAGAATAAAGTTTCAAAATATCAGGGTAGGTTGATGAGACAGATTTTTTGCAATTAATCTTTCAATGCTTCTTATTATCATATCGTGACTTTCGCTTAAGTAGTATATATGACGAACCTGCACCTTAGCTCTCCATCTGAGTCCTGGTAGCTCAATGGTTAGAGCGTCTTACCGGTCATCAGAAGGTTGCGGGTCCAATTTCCGTCTAGGGCTCAAAATCGTTTTTCTGAGTAAACGAGCTTGACGAACGTCTGTTGGTCGCCCAACGATAACTTTGTCCCCGTTGACGTTATGTTTTGCTAAGGTCGAAATTATGCATTCCTGGACAGAAAAATCAACACTGTTCTGTCTGTTTCTAAACCGGAATACTACGAGAAGAACGCAATTACCCGTTCATCCTACGGGGATTTAATTTTCTTTATTCCGGAATAGTTTCAGATTAACACAAGCGCTAAATTTTGTGGGAATGGTTTGAGGGTTACTTCAATGATCAAAAGTGTGTAACAACTTCTTCCATGTAGGCAAACTTGAAAGTATGAAACCAACAGCCAATGAGAACATTGTTAAAATGAAAGAACAGGAATTATTTTTACCTTTTTCACCAAACCTCGTAGGTAATTCAGCAACTTTTACTTCATAGTATGACGTACTAACAATTATTTACCTGATGTCTTAGATTTAGTTCCAGAATGTCGCATGCGGAGTACCTCTTTCATGTACATTAAACGGAGACATACTTCGCAATCCTTCATTTCGCAAATTGTAACATAATTTTGCAAAGCAAAAAAGCGGGATAACGTTTAACTTCTTTATCAAAATAAACCCTATTTGTCCTACATGAACTACGTTCACGACTCTTTCGATCGTTAAAGTAAAATCCAGCCACTTTTCTCCTCATCAGTGTTTGTATCTTTCATATCGCTAGTCGTTGTCCTTGAATCAGTCAAATCCATCACAGAACTGGTGAGAGGTATTTGTTGCTGCCATTGCACATGTTCCCATTCTTGGTGCTGCTGTGATGGTAGTTGTTGTGTTTTTTGCGGTTGCTGTTGTTGTTGGGGTTGCTGCTGCAGTTGTTGATACTGATAATATGGCTGGTGAGATTGCTGTTGTGGCTCCCATTGTTGGTCGTACTGACTGGATATTGGTTCTTGATTTACCTCCTCTCTGAAGAACATGCCGTCCACGCTGAGCGTAGGTGAGTTCATTCCCTGTAAGAAAAGAAATATGTTCATAAACGGTGTTCGATTTTTCCAATGACATTGCCCGTTACATATTTATAAACATATACATACAAGCCTGGATAGATGTATATGTATATTTACAGTGAAACACACTCACATGGTACACATATATAACATGTTATTATTTGGATAACCATCATATATGAGCTGTTTTCCAATCTGATTGTTTCTGCTACTAGCAAGGTATCAGTTCATATGCTACTAGTAATGAAAAAAACAAAATGGCGGACGATTTTGCTAAAGCGAGTGAGCAAGAAAACGAGGAATTTCATTTGAATTAAGTCTCTATATGATGCTTTTCTATATAATAAAACAAATCTACCATTCGCTCTCGTCGTATATGATTTCATACACATTTCTATTAGCTCATACACGACTCCAGCTCATCGTATAATTGTTAATTATACATATAAATATGTGTACATGGATATAAATGTCACAATCTTACTACTGCAGACACACTCAAACATATACTGGCGTCTTTTGACTGTCCTAATGATTCCTCAGGTGAGTCGACTTAGTGAGAACAGGCTGGTAGTTAGTCGAGCAGTGTCCAAATCATCCGGCAACATCTGTTTCGCCCTTATTGGGACCCGTCAGCGCGGTGAAGTTCAATGAAGTTGAATACAGTGAGATATCTCACTGTAATTTAGTTCTGCCACATGGTATTCAGCACACTGTTGGTTTTATAAGCATATATACACTATACACTCGCACATGTTCACATATAAACATGAACACATGTGTACAAATATTTACATACACTAATATTTACATATACACATACATGGGCGTCAAGAAGGTGGCCTGGTGACGCAAAGGGGAGATTTCCCCTTTGGGCTTTTTTGCTCAAGAGACGTAGATGACATAATCGTTATAATAAGTTTGTCGTAATATACGTATCAGTGGATATTATTATTCCTAGTCGGTTCAAACGTCTAGCAACTACCGTGCCCACCAATACGGGACTCTTGAAACCGTTTCACTCTCCGTGATCCCTCGTCAAGGCAATTGAATTTGATCAATCCTTTGACGTTTTACATGGTGATAATTTGATAACTATGTTAAGCTTGTGGAACACCACGTTTTATTTTATCGCTAAAATATAGCAATGAAAGAAAATTTGAATTATGAGTTTTGCAGTTTGATACTGTTAAAGTCTTAAAGTCCACTGATCAAACTGTGGAACGCCAAGGACTCAGAAAAACTCTGAGTTCCAAGTCTTTCTTCGAGTCCCGTCTGGAACTCAGAGTTTTCTGAGTCCTTGGCGTTCCACAGTTTGATCAGCAAAAATTTCCTAAGACTTTAATGAAAGAAAACTTGGTGTTACACAAGCTTAACATAGCTAGCAACTGAATTTGCCAAACTCCTTCCCCCCAACCTTTTAAGAAAATCCCTTCTGGAATGTAGATGCACGCATGAACATAGGAACTTGTATGCACATTCAACGGATACAATATGAGTAGTTGAACGTATGCAATTGTTCGACGAAGCAGAGACGGATGCCACAAAATTCCATACAGGTCCGACACCGTATTTGCCACAAATATATCTAAATGACCATCTTTTGCGAGTATTTTGGAGATATTCGCCATTTTATGGTAGCAAATCTAATAAAAAGTTTAAGTAAATTAGGACGCTTGTGTATCTGATTTACAAATACAATTTATACAGCAATTCACTCTTTAATTATTAGTGAGGATTACACATACGTATGTACATAAACTCCTCCACGCGTACAAATAACCAGTTATTCATATTTACGTTTATACACATATTCAACTAACCTATCCACGCAGAAAGAAATGAAAAGACAACCAACCGATGGAAGGAAATGAAGGTAAACTGAATAAACCTCCCAACCCCCTCTGATACATTCAAATATTGATGATGTAATATTCAAATAACCCTCGGCTGTTATATGAGATATTAAATGGACCATTGGCAATAGCTTATACAGGAAGTTAATGTACATGATTAGCACACAAAGCAAATATATTCGTTAATACATCTGTCCTTTTCGTTTTATAATTCCCTATGAGCTCGTTGTGAGAATCTGCTAGGTAAGTGCTAGCTTCAAAAATATCTTTTATATCGTTAATATATCACTAACTTCTCGTGAAGCGTTCTGTTGATATACCAAGGTTTATTAAACTTCGGCTATTATGGTTTATATATCCCGTAATTCGTTTCCCGGACCAAATTTTAACGCAACAAATCGTTCCAGTTTTTCCAAACCCTTTCCGAAGATTAGTTTCGCCGCACGTTTTTTAATTTTCTCGTCGACTTTTGCTTTTAAATGCCTAGGAAAATATTCAGTGTAAAACCAAAACTGCTAAAGAATATCCCTTCGTTAGCGTCCTGTCACTTCCCGACATTTGGTGCTGCTTGAGCCTATTCTATTTACGCTTGCTATGTAAAATTTACCATTAAAGAAGGGTTTTCATTGAATGGAAAAGCAGTCCTGTCTTCTGTGTAGTACACTCCGGCCGGTTTCGGGCCCGCTCCTTCGTCGTTTGCGAACCCAGCACTGGTTCCGTCCATTTGAGAAGCTTTCAGTAACATTGCTGCATCGTTCTGCGATACCATTTTGCTTAAAATTTGAATGTAGTCGATGGCGAACTTTAGGACGTCGAGTTTTGTGCGAATTCGTCCTGAATCGCAATAAGGAATGTGAGTTTTCAGCACTTCGAACGCCTCGTTAATTTTTCGCACTCTTTCTCTCTCGCATTTGTTGGCTAGTAGGCGTTTGATGACTGGTTTGTTCTTCTGACTTGTTCGTCGTCGTGAAGGATTTTCATCTTCCATGGTGCGTCTCCTGGCTGTCAGTGAGGTGAAATAATCGTTGGCTCGTCCGCTCCTTCCTTTTGACTCGAAAGGCGGAGTTGCATAAAGCATTATACTGATCGTTTAGATAAAATCGCTGAATCTCATTGGTTGAAGCTATGGGGTGTCTGACCTATGTCCTTTCGCAGAACCTACAGTGAAGAACAATTCTATGTTTTGGCGATATCTGAATCAAAACAAGGAATTGCTTTGATATTACGTATCACCAAAATATACGAAATTTAAGTAAACACGATAGGGTTGTATTCCTTGTAATCTAAATCCCTTTCAGCAACGATTTTAATGTCAAACATCGGAAAAGCAACGTTACATTTGCTAATACAAGGTCGCTGAACACCCACGTTTTGAAATCATTAAAAAGACGTTACTTTGAGCATCGTCACGGTAAGACATTTATTTTTTGGGTCGTCTTTTCTCGGAATACCTTGTTGCTGCAACGGAATTCGCGTGAAACAAATACCTTATTTCCTCCTTTTTAGACATTCGTCGTTTAAAATTAATGACGAGTATATGGGAAGATGATAGGATGACAGAAAGATGATGACTAAGTTTACATGCGGTACCAATTTCATGGCCTCAGAGAAAGTTAGTGTTCGATTTCATTTGGCGTTTTTGTCATGCCATTTCTTCCCACTTCTCTTGTCTATTTAGTAGTGTTTATAAATCCATTTTCAGCTTCAGGCAGCCAAATAGCTGATTAATTTCTCGTTTATTTTCTACAATTATAACAATGTTTTTAAACTACCTATCTGGTGTTTAACTTATACAGTGGGACCTGGGAACTACGACCACTCAAGGGACTGTCCTCAACTGCCCCTAAATCTCAGGTGGTCTCAATTGCCAGGTTGGAATGTTGACCAATCCATGTACACCCTGTACTCATATGCAACGTAATGACAATCCAAATATGTACTGTATTAATAAAACAGATCAGAGGCTCATTCCGCGCAAAGGCCTCCTCAATCTCTTTTCCTCGTTTTAAAATGCTGCCAACTTGGGTTTTCCAGTGCCGAGATCCGTTGCCAAATCCCATTGACTACGGTCGGACTCAGAGGGCTGCAATTGTCCGCATTTCAAAGGTCAAAACATACCCTTGGGCCGTAGAATTGTGTCCGCTATTCCTAATTCACAGGTGCCCGCTTTTCCCAGGTTCCGAATGTATGCAAATGTATTGCGTTTTCAAGGGACTGTCACCAACTGTCCGCATTTCTTAGGTGCCCGCATTTGAAGAATAAGTTAGGTAACCGGAATCTCGACACCGTTGTCCTATTCAGCAGAGTATATATTTGTTTCTGGCCCGAAACTCTCTTTTCGCGAGAAGGAACCAAGGAACGCTTGTTTCTTCCTGACCGAGAGAGACTCTGTATTTCATTTGCTTTCGTTCAAAGCGCTTGAACTTCTTCCTGCTTTGACCAAAGTCACTGATCGTCACTACCTCTTGCAATTCAGCTCGTCACTTTTTCTTGGACCTCTACCATGCTTTTGAATTTACTTCTTTATGACATACCCCGTTTAAATTGTTGGGGTTTTTAATTTTTCTTTTATCTCAAAGTAACTTTAGCGGTAATGTATAAGTGCTGGAGCACGTTACTCAAAAAAACGTAGATTAAGAACCAAGACAAGGATCGAACGCGCATTTTATGCATAACATCCATATCACTGTTTCTCCCACATGTTTTTTGCATGTAGAGCACTGAAGTCATGTCACTATCGCCTCTTCGGTAATAATTACGTTAATTCCAGTCAGCTGGATGTCTTACTTAAGAGTTAGATGGTTGAAAAAATCAAATAAATGACTTACTGTTTAAACTTCACTAACGAACGAGCTAGAATTCATTTTGTTTCGGAAATATTTCGGTCAGATTAACTTAACAATCACACTCGAAGCCTTGAAACGGAAGCCAAAACTAGCAGGCATGGAAAACTAGGCCTCGTTTTAAACGTTAAAGAAAATATAAGGACTGGATTCACTTTGTATTTTCTTTTTAATTAGTTTGAATCGATCTCGTCTCGACGCCTTGCTACACCTTCCAGGTGAATTACATTAAATCAATCTTAGAGTGATTCTGCAGAACTTGAACTTTAACACTGGGTGAGTACTTTGTCTTAAGGTGGTCTTATTCAAGATTGAACAACCCCAATAGTATGAACTCCCTTGATTTTTCATTGACGACGGAGGACAGCTTTTTCACTGCTGAGGGTTTAATAAGAGTTCGAAGCAAGGATGAATACAGCGTGCATGTAAGGGCTCTTCCGTGCATGTATTCTGGCACGTCAGGCGTGCATTTCTAGCCACATTTATTCGGGCGCAATTTGATCTTTTGGCCGATTTCTCACCCTAGTTCGGTTTTCTTTTTCGTTCTTTTTTTTTTCTTGGACGTGAACCATATGTATCATGTTTTCATATCGTATAATGTCCTCGGGGTAAAAACTCACTAAACCAAAACACCGAACTGGGTTCGAACTAATTTTGAGTGGTTTTCGAAGCCGCTGAATAGTATTGAGAACACTAGCCAATGTCACTCACAACGTCATATCAACAGCCTTAAAACTTGACTTGTTTTTGCAAAAAAAAAAACAAAACGTTTTCAACGCTTGGTCAGGAGGATGCTGTTCATAGAAATTGTTTATTAAACTAAGCAGACAATGATAAATTCTTTTAAACTTTGCACAGTCAAAAAAATCTTGGAGTTCATCGTATTCCTCGCGAATGCGGCTTAAATTACATCGTCGAAATCGGCAGGAATTCGATTACACGTCTGAAACAAGCAAAGGTTTATACCTCGTTCCTGGGTTATTTAAAACGGTAGATGTTGACTCACCTTTTCCGTCGATTTTAAATGACATTTTCAATTTGGATTGAATTGATAAAATTACATCATTGCTTTCCGCCCCTGAAATCGTTACCTTGTGGAAGTCAACAATTCGCTGCTCTAATGGACTTAACGATTCCGTGGTCTCTAGTAGCTGTTTATATCTTAGCTGTTTTCCACAAACTGTGCCATGAAATAAGCAGTCCTTGTCGTGGACCTGTAGTTCGCAAGTAGTAGATTATAACCTGGATTTTTTGTCTGGGCATTGAAGTCTGGCTTGATCCAAATATTAGATTTCAAAGTTAGATTACCTTTCCGCAGTGGTTCCGTAATTTTAAACAATCTGACTTGTTTTCATCCTGTTCTCAAAAACTTGCTAGCTGGCCTGCTGACATTGCAAGCCATTTCGTGTACCTGGAGTTCTTTTCAGGAGTCCAGTTTTATCACGAAAAAGCTGAAAATTTCCATGTTCGGGTTTTAATTTTGTGGAATTTTACCCAGCCTGATCTCCATTAGAGACTCAACCGAGTAGCCCTTTCTCTCGGTCATAAGAATTGTTCTTAAAGTGATATCGATTATAGGTTTGCGTTTCGATCTTTTCAACTTAAGTGTTTCGAATTGGTTACAATGGGCCGACTCTTCAAGAAGACTTGGTAACACTTTCCTACACGTCGACCCTCCCGTGCTATCTGCAGAAATAGCTACCTAGCGCGTCAAAAACGTTTTGAACCACAGTGACACAACCATGATGAATGTTCATGCCTATGTGCCTTGGCTGTATCTTCTTTGAGCTCGTCTTGAAGCCGTATGTCTTTTGACAACCGAGCATACCTCTTTTGAACATATACTGCTACGCGCAGTGTAACTAACTGGGTCAGTTTTGGACTGCCCCATTCTGCCATGCTGCCATGGAATAATGACTGCCTAGTATCTATCTATGGTACAATGGAGCAATGGTCATCCTAAGTTTGATCAGCGTTAAGATTTCCCTGTACTTTCAGTAAATTTGCTTATGTCAGGACCTATACACGTATTCCTCAAGCTACGTCAATAACTATAGATGTACGTTGCTCGCTTATCACAACTTTCTTGTCTACGTTTGAAAATACTTACATCGAAATCTGCATACCTGCATAAAATCTATACGTATACTTCCACCTATACACTCACAAACGTTTGTTTTTAGCGCGTGCAAAACAACCAGCATAGAAAACACGAAACACTTGGTCAAAAATAGAACAAAACTCTTAAATGAGGCGTTGCGTAACAGTTGTTTATCGAAAAACCAAAGTAACAGATGCGATATGAGCGCCCGAACTATATGGAATTCCCAAAACCAGCCGCAGGTTATTGCATTGTATGATGATATCAAATCAAAGTAATAATAAGGTATATTGCATAATACGAGTTTCTGTTAATGTCCATGTTTAGTGACTATTTTGGAGATATAATAAACCGTTTGAAAAGAGTAAATTGAGAGAAATTGCTATGTATAAATAAGGAAGATTGTGCGTTCTACTTACAATTACAAATTCGGCCACCATTGCTTTTGTTTTTTTTCTTGAATTATTGATGAAAATTATAAGTAAGACTACGGTTTACAACTGGTGAACCCTTTCACGTTTCTCCATACGACTGAACATTACGTTTTCCGAAAGTTATCTAAAGTTGAGGTAGAATGGGGTTATTGAATAGTACTCAAAATGTGCCACTAAGATTGTGGGCATAAAAGCGAAGGTGATGTCCGACTGCAGAGGCTGAATGTAGAGAATTTTATTTTTTCCATCAAAAACCCTTTGTTTGAGGGTGAAACGTCTTCTGAAACCGAAACTAGGCTGGCTAGGTTTTACAAAAAAGCCATGTCATAAAATTGGTTAATGAAATCGAAAATCAATCTCAAAGCAGTAAAGCTTGATTCCCATCCAGGCGAATTTGTTTGCGCAATCAAAATTGCTTTGATCAAAATCAGCGTTAATTCCGTTCGTCTGGACAATCGAGCAAACTTAGAAACTGGTAGACTTTCGCGCGCCCAGATATTATCACAAAATTATGATACAAGGCGGATTTCGATCAAGTCAATTTTGATCGCGCGAACAAATTCACTTGGATGGCAGTCAAGCTTTAGAATTGGTAACGATTGGAGATCATTTGCTATTTTTAGCATCGATTAGCAAACTATTGTTGGGAATATATATATATATGAGATACAACAAAGGTAAAAAAGGAATTAAAAAGTTAACGTTTTCAGTGAGCGCATACTTGTCAAAGTAACTTCTCAGGGATCAAATCAAAGAAAACGCTCGTTGAATCTATGGGGATGAACGATTCCTAGTATGAAAAGTAGAGGGCTTATTTCTTTACTCTGGCAGCTACTATTTCAACCTCAAATGGGTGAGGTGGCACAGACATTCATGTTTGAAATCGAGTGGTTGTGCTATTGAAATGTCGGAAGACGAGATTATCAGCTTCCTCTCTGAGCGAAGAAGTTCAGCTAACCAGTCAGAGAGACGTCGGCCTGTTTTATTAATGTAGAGTTAACAAGATTTATATATACGATGTGCAATAAATGGTATTCGAGGAGGAGCTTGTGAAATTGCGCAGAAGAAAAGAATATTCATTAAACCTGAAGCGTGGGTACACCAGTAATCGCGAACTTTTTCGGTGAAAAAGATTCTTGCAAATTTCAGCGTTCAAATGAGAAAGTGGGAAATGCACCACCAGTAGTGCGAGCGCCACTGATAGCGATAGGAAACTCCAAACTGCAGCTAGCAATAATTCAATTAGTCGACCACATAATCATCTGTTAGTGTTAACTGTGCTTTCGTGCGTAAAATTTCTCTGAATTAAACATATTTTAGATAGAATGCTAATGAAAAACTCATACATAAGCCAGATTCGCAGCGCCAGCTCATCTCGATAAGTGTTTTGTAAACAATTGGTATGTTTACGAAGAATATGAGATTATTCTGGCGTGTTTTGGGAAAAAAGGGCACGATATTCAATAGCTACCCAAGGGCTTTCTCGTGCATGAGCCTTATGTAGCATTTCCTGTTCCATACTGAATCTATATTTAATTATTTTGTCTGTAAGGACACCGTCTCGTATTTCTTTTAATTTCTCATCCCTAATGAACTCCGGCGACAATGTAATATTTTGGCTTAGTTTTTTATTCATCTTAGAAGTAATCTTGATTACTCTGTCTGAGATGCCAAGCAATGTGTAAATCGTGAGCTCAATTCTCGTGTCAATGAGACAACAGCTACGGTTGAATACTGGTGTGTCAAGTATGTGGTACGAGAGCTTTATAATTGCCATTAAATAGAATTTTGGGTAGGGATTTTTAAAGTTGTTCTTGAATAACCATATGTATTTTGCGACAACAGACAACGACGTTGACCAAACTGGCAAGTGGGTGACGCTTGTGTAGACTTCTGGACTCACTGAGAACAACAAATTGTGACAGAAAATGGACGTGGCCTTTGCTCGCTAAGTGGACCATTATAGCTTAATGGTTAGTGCGTCTCACCGAAAGACTATGTATTAAAAGCCTTTTGTCTCGTTTTCCCGTCAGCTTTTGTAGCTTAAAATCCAGATCAAACGAGAACGAAATTTACCGCAAGTTTGCTTATGATGACTTGAGATGCCAGGAATCAAACGATGGCACATGTCGCCGCAAGTTCTGCATTTCTGCTAGTTTCCATGTTGTTATGGCAAAGTTACAAGAGTAAAAAGCTCATTAGTACCTTGCCCTGTCTTCC
Organism: Nanipora kamurai; assembly: GCA_036872915.1. NCBI lineage: Eukaryota > Metazoa > Cnidaria > Anthozoa > Scleralcyonacea > Helioporidae > Nanipora > Nanipora kamurai. The sequence continues at coordinate 18,133 of JBAHVQ010000199.1, forward strand.
TTTGAGTTTTTCTTTTCATAATCTGTTAGTGAATGGCTCGTAAAGTCGTCAAATTTGACGTGAAATTTGAACAAATTCAAATTAGTCGCTAGCTAATGCAAGCCAACTTACTTTCTCGTAAGTTATCGCAACTTAGCAAAATTCAAATTGAAAAATTCAAAATGATCGCAACTTGGCCGTCAAACGACGCACATTCTAAAACTTGCGGTGACTTGAGTTTTCGTTTGGTTGGGGATTAATGGTTAATGCATCTCGCCGGTCGTCAGAAGGCCGCATTTATGTAACATTTATGTCTGTACAGTATGTATACATTGTATGTATATACTGTATGTAAATACATTATGTATGTACTGAAAGGGGCAGTGCGCCGAAACTTTAAACAGGCTAGCTTTTATTTTGATTGAAATTATATTGGATTTCAAAGCTAGTTGTTGGCTGGCTGTTGAAGATCTATAAGTTTATATATATATGTACATGTATAGATGTACATTTATAGGAATGCGTGTATTTGTCTAATCGTTAAAACAGGAAGAACATAAGCAGACTAGTTCACCGATGAAGCCTTAAGCACGCATAAGTTGCTTTCTCAGTAATCAATAATGGAGGTCGAACTATGCATGGGAATTGGAATAAAAATTGTGCAGCCTCATTTTTCTGCAGGAGCTAAATATGTCCAATCCTTAAATGCCAAAGTCAGTTGGCTGAACACGAGCTCAGTTTATGTGGGAGCTTGGTAAATCTCAGACGACTAGTAGACGTTCGTCAAGCTCGTTCTCCCGTCTCGGGCTCAGAAATCGTTTTTCTGAGAGAACAAGCTTGACGAACATCCACTAGTCGTCTGTATCAAGTCTTATCTTGTTTTTCTATTTCTTCGCAAAAGAAAAATTTCTCGAGCACTTGGAAATAGAAAAGACTCGCTCTTGACAAGGTGAAAAAGAAGTATTTAGTTGGTAGGATTATGCAGCGATATCCCTCAGTAAGATCTTATTTAACTCTTTTCTGTCCGAGGCTCCTCCCTTCGACCAGTAAAATCGTCTGCCGTTAGAAAGAACTAATAATAAGATCCGATATGGACCAAAAAGGATCGGAATAATCCATAAAACCTGTAATAAAAAACTTCTCGGGAACCAAGCTCGACGCAAATGAGTTTAGCCAATTGTTTGACCCCGTGGTGCTAGATTCTGTCACCAGTGCCGACTGATGCAGACTTTTCTATTTATATTCAGGGTAACGCCAGTCTATTTTACTCAAGCTAACGCCGGACGATTTTAATCGTCAAAGAGAAAACCCTCCGTCACCAAGGAGTTAAACTGGTTTACACTGATTTTTGTTCATGCGAAGTTTGTCAAGGCCCATCCACGTGTACGAATGTTGCATTCGCTTCTTCACCAAGACGTATGTGATCATCTCTTGGGTAATGGCGTAGCCAGAATTTTGCTAAAGAGGGGACCATGGACGTCACGAAGCTTCCGCAATCAATGGGGAGTGTGAGGTGCAACTTTACCAAGTCACTTATGCGTCGAGGACGCATACGCGCCGGGGACTTTGGAGACATTTATCCTCCAAATATATTTCAACAGTTATAGACTTAAGATCGGGGGAATGGTCCGCAAGATCGCTAAGAATACTGGCTCATATTTATTAATCACAGAAATACCTTATTTTTCGGGGGACCCGGGGCCATGGTCCCCCGAGCAATTTTTGAATTTTTAGAGCTCTGAAACTTCAGCTTAAATTTAGGCCTGATCTATACGATACGACTATCGCATTCGATTGTACCTGCTGATGTATACAATTTAGTCATCAGAGTCCTCACGAAGCATCACAACATTTGTGAAACTTTTCCAATGCATTTCAGTTTCCTTGGCCATTTTACATGATAAAATTTATCCTTAATGTCAGGGAGGTTTCGTTAAACACACGTCCAAGACGCTCTGGTTATTCTCAGATTGTTTCACTTGATCAGTAAATCCGCCACGAGCTTGTTCTAAAGATGACGTGTTTGGATTTGTATTTTTTCGTGGCTATCAGATGAACTATCTCCATGTCAATTGAATTCTGGTCATTTCTTGGCGAGACGTATGCAATATTGAGCAATTCCATTGGACTGCCTTTATAATTAGAACCGACAACATCCTAATTTTTTTAGGAACTGATTATAGTTGTTTAAATGTGGAAGGTGCTTTTATAAAGATCAAGAAACATACTGAATCTCTTAACACATTAAATAACTTGTTAAGATTAGAACTGCTTTTGATAAAGTGCAAACTACATTGTAAATTCTTTTTAGGAATTAGATTTATTTAAATAGCTACGGGGTTTGACAAGGAAAGACTGTGGCACTGCCTCTTAACAGGAACTAAGATAATTTTTTCAAAGATGTATTACATTCTAACTAGAACGAGGTATAGAATGAACCGTTGACAGCGCTTTATTGGTAAGAAGTATGTTGAACGCCTTGAGTAATTTTTGGGACTGGACTTGTTTGTTTAAATGTTGACTGGATGCTTTTTATAAAGACCCAGAAACAAGGCTGGACCAGCTGGTGTTGTTAGTTAAAGTCGAACTACGCTTGGTAAATTAAGAATTCCATATTTTATCTTTGTGGTACATGATTTTGTTTGATAATATTGACTGCCTTTTATAAAGAATGAGGTACATAGTTCAGATTTTAAAGAATCCGATTTGCTGAGTCTTTTCACTAATTTCTGATATTGTTTAATTATGAACTGTGTTTTGTAGTGTACAATGAATCACATCAGGAACTTTGTAGTGTAATGAATCACATCAGGAACTAGTATATATTGTTCAAACAAATGTACACTGTGTATTATGAAGAACGTGATATTTGCTGAAAATTTTCAGGGACAATTATTCTTTACTAAAAGAGGAACTGCGTTTTGTTGAGAATTAAAATATTTAATCTTTTTAGGATAAGGATCGGCACGTGTTTAACTACAGACTGCATCTCAAGCGTAAGGATATATAACTTAGTAGACGACCAACGAACTTTTGTCAAGCCCATGACCTAAAAAAAACGATTTCTGAGCCCCAGACGGGTATCGAACCCGCAACGTTCTGATGACCTGTGCGACGCTCTAACGATTGAGCGTCGCGCCGGTCATCAGAAGGTTGCGGGTTTGATTCCGGTCTGTGGCTCAGAAATCGTTTCTCTGGGATCATGAGTTTGACGGACGTTCGTTGGTCGTCTGATCTACTCTAAGCTTCCACGTGAACAGATTTGTGTTCAGCTTTCAATGATATAATTTGATGATTTACATAATTTTGCAAGAAATCGGAACCATTTATTTTAATATGAGCGATGACAGACAAGGAAAATACAACTTACTGTATCCTAAATCTTTCCATTTGCGCTTGATACTGCTTGAATAGGGAATATTAAGTTGTTTAACAACTGGTATTTTTGATGTGCGTTTAATAGAAAAGTATATTGTGAATGTTATAAGCAGCTTACATACATCCTTACAGACATAAATATACCTATATAATCTTTCTTTAAGAAAGGCTATTACTTCATACAATCTTATGCTCTACCCGGGTGACGTGTCTCCAAATGAGAAGAATATAAAAAACTACCCGATTAAAACGACTGACTGCTTTTTAAAATCTAATTTAAAAGCTCCGAGTTCTCTTGCTTGAACAGAGATTTCATTCCGGAATACCGAGACCAGTTAGTGAAATGTATGTTTACTTGCCTTAGTTTTAGGTCGAGGAAGATGCCAATTCATTGCTGAATTCCTCATGTTATAAAAATAGAAATGTGATTGAACATTATTAAAAGAGTTTCGTAAATAAGATGGAGGAATGCTGTTATAGATTATATAGATCATTATGATGAGTCAATTTATTTTTCTACTCTCTACATTTTCCCTGCCACACTCATCCAAAACTAATCATTAGGTCTTGACTAGTAACTTGAGAGAGTAATAATCCATTCCTGGCAGCCCTATTTCAGTTGTAATTTTTGTGACTTCTCAAATGAACCTTTCACTATATTACCTCAAACGGTGCTACAATAATCAAAATGAGGTAAGACTAAGTCTTCATATGAAGAATTATTCTCATTTCAAAAAATATGTAACAGGACTCAAATGCCTTAGTACTCCGAGACCTGCTGATATTTTCTTGATTATTTATGCGATTCCCAGTTAATGTTTTCTTACATCTCAACTCCAAGGTAACTAAAATCCGTTTCCTTTTTTGGAGGTTTGTCGTCTACCTCAATGTTTAAACCACTTTTCAGGGTAGATGGCATAAAACGACACCCTATGTTAGGATGATATATTTAATTTTCGTTACACTTAAGGTATATGCATTTTGTAATGGACACTGTAAATAAAACAAGGTATGTTTTAAATCTTTCTAAAAACTGAATTTGAGTATATCCAGTATAGTTAAATAAGAAACTACGAAATATCATACTAAAGTGTTGGAATTCTTATTGTAATTTGACATATTGACTGCTTGGCTAGTTATAGTTGGCAATGCAAGGCTTACAGTTATGATATGAAACTTCAAGGCCAGCATTTTCTTCAGCAACTCAAAAAATGGCATGTTTTGGTTATCTCTTCCGTGTTTCCAGCTCTTGAGTGGAAAATGAATACTACCGTCAAAGCTAATGCTTGGTCTAAAGAAGGCGGTAGATAATTTAAATTGAATTAGCGTCCCGGCGGAAACGAGAGGTCGAACAACGGATATCACAATGAAAACATCAAATTATGGATACCAGCCCTTGAAAATTGAGAACTTTCTTGTACACAAACAGGTAGAACCTGAGGCGATTGCGTGGGTTGGTTAAATTATTTTTATTCTTGACTAACCTTCTGATAAGACTAAGTCACGTGTGACTTGTTTTTTGACAGGAGACGAAATAGGGTTGAAAAATTTAACAGCCACAAAGGTCCCAGTTTCAATGCCTAAAATCTCTTGGGGCTTGGCAAAAAAATGTGGAGTCCAGCGACACCAGGCAACATCTTTATGTAAAAAATTAAATCAAAAGACAACTTATATTGACCCCAAGCAAAAATTACCGTCAATTTAATGGTCTTTTGTGTGGATTCAATTTAACCAAACTAGCCTTGTTATTGTGTTGATAACTCAAAACAATTTTCTCGTAAAAACGAGGCAATTAAGTATAATTTAATGGCACATTAAAGAGTACTAAATTGGCAACCAGTTAATCATAGGTCTTCAGGTCTCGGTTGACAATTAGACTTCAAATACAGTAGGTAAACGAATTTTTACCCATTGTTCCTGCTGGTGGGCAGTAATATTCTGCTCGTCTTAATCACATATAAATGATAGCTTTAGCCCCGAAACTATTTTTTATTTATTCTGCATTATCTCTTAGGGGATGAGTTGAGAACACTGGGCAAAAGTCTGTTTCCTTATATTAGTTCTTACTTGTACTCAAGTGTATATAGTTCATTATTTTAGCTGATGTGAAACTATGTTTTTTCTTATTACATTTCAATGTTGTATACAAAATTCTACAGCAGGTGGCAGTTTGCCAGTTAGTTTTCAAATCCAACTTTACAGTGAAAACATTGAGGATCCAGGTGGGCTTGTTGACAAGGCTTTAGCAAAAGCATGTGGTGTTTTCTATTCCTTGGACTCTTTCTTGGCCATTTCTTTCGATGCCAGACAACTTATTTTGTGTGGCGTCCGCAACGTTGCTGCTTATGTGTTGGTATATTATCACACTATCAGCAATCGACGTTTTTGTTGGAATATGCAGTATATCCTGTTCAGTAATAGAGAAATTAGCATTTTGGTCATTTTGTTCTCTGCAGCAGAATGGACAGCGTAAAATCAGGCAACTTTGCCTCGATTAAGTAATGATATCAAACAAGAATACTGCTGTGGACTCAAAATAACTGTAAATTAAATCAGGATAGAAGAGAGAACCTTACTAGGTCAGAACATACAGAAGTGCTTTCGTACTTCCATCGTTTACATTTTACCAGGTCAAAAATTGCTAAAAGACTCGCGTATTTCTACGCGAACAGTTTACTTTCATCAAGCCATCCCATCCTAGTTGTACAATAAAAGGAAGTTCACCGTATGAGACGATATACCCTCATCGCGTCTTTCCACGCGAACAGTTTACTTTCATCAGGCCAACCCATCTTAGTTACACAATAAAAAGAAGTCCACCGTATGAGACGATATACCCTCATCGCGTCTTTCCACGCGAACAGTTTACTTTTATCAGGCCAGCCCATCTTAGTTATACAATAAAAAGAAGCTCACCGTATGAGACGATATACCCTCACTCTCACAACACGATAAATGGGTTAAATATCGTCCCAAACTTCACCGACGAAGAGACGAATTAAACTCACTATTTTTATTTTCAACAAGGTAAAATTCTTCCTTTGGAATAAATTGATTCTAGTACATGGATGATTTAGCTTGCTTTGTTGTTTTAGTAAATCCTTGATGTTTGCTCTAAAGCATTTCCTAATCAACTGCATCATGCAGTTGTCAGCAACTGTTTCCTTGGAACGACTTGGTTTTAATATAGATTCCTGTACGCACTAAAGATACGTTTACATACTGGGATTAATTAATAGGGCCGATTTCCGGCTTAGAAGCATGTTAAGTTGAGAAAAACGCCACCAGAATGCTTTGTGGATTCACATTTGCCTGCTTTTTATTAATTATCGTGCGCCTGAATGGCAGAAATTGGCCCGATTAACTGCAATGTGTAAACCTGTCTTTGATTTGCCCTTAGTGGTTATTATAGGTGGCTATGCACGATGTAATTGTAATCTAGTTTTTTTTTCTATTTTATATTGTATTTTGTAAAGCTTTACGTGCTATAATAAATGATTCTGATTCTGTACTTCAACGTACACTTACGAGCGTGTCTCGCTCAAATTCTTCGAACCCTCGTCCAGGTCTACCAACCTAATCAAATTATTAACGTTCAGCATTCTACAGTTTTGGTTCTAACTTGATATGGCTTGAACGAGACCGTATCACAACTAGAATTGTTGTTCACTTTGCTATTTAAAGTGTGCCATACTACTGAACCGCCAAATTTTGTTCCCCGATGCCCTCCAAACGCTTCGACCTGGTCTTCTGTTTCGTTTGACGATGACATTGGTTATGTCAAGTCATGCAATGGACATTGAGCCAAAAAGCTGTTCAGTATATAATTGTAAACTTGAAGTTCACTATTTGTAGCTGTGGTGTTGAGCAAATGTTTATCTGGTGGCAGTGGTATTGATGTAAAAAAATGTCTTACAAATGGTCCGATAATGCAAGATCCCTTGACAAACACAGTACATTTTTTTGCGGGAAAGTATATAATGACAGTAAGATGTCCATCATCGGGTAAAACTCATTGCATATCAACAAATTCATAGTTGTTCAAATTCATGATAGTTCAAATGAATTTTTTTTTTTAAGTTTGAAGTCTGATGATTTTTCAGTCATTTACATGTTCGATAATCCCTTTACCTTGGGTTAGGGTCATTCATATGAAAGAAATAAGATTCTCATTACATATGTTGCGAAACAATCCTATAAAGACTGTTCACGATATACCGGATCGAAATCATACAGACACCATAGTTAAATGCAAAATGTGCCTGTTAAAATGAATCCGTATTATAGGCCAGAATAATATGAAACAGTTTAGTAGACATAACGGTTATTTAAAAGTGACAGCACCTCTTATGTTTTTGCGCACTTAGAAACATCTGCGATAGGTTTACAAATTCGCTTGTTAATATAGAATACAAGGATTGCCGGAAGGAGAAAAATGACAAGATATTCCACTTCGGGGCTACTTAGAAATTTGGATGGAAGATTTGAAAACGCCATTTGCACAACTACACCACGTAGGAATATCTCTTGATCCGATGACTGTAACCAAGTATTGACAAAGCCCTCTTTTATTCTCTTTTTAAAATCGTACTTTCCGCAAGTAATAAGATGAAAAAGATAAATTTTTATAGACTTCGGTATGTAACTTTAAACTGTACAGGTGCAACGTTTTCGGCGATATGGTAAACAAGACCAGTTGTCCGCAAAATAAGCACTCGAAAAATTTGCTGGTTTCCAAAACAAACGCATGGTCAAACACAAACTTTCACTAAAACTGGAAACATCTTATACACCCGAAGGCCGGAATTCAGTTTGATTAATAAATTTGTATTCATTGTCAAATAGTCGTTTTCAGAATATCTGAAGGTCTTGGTAGGTAGCCTCTTGCTTTAGTCTAGCTACGTTAGTCTGGTCTAGGTCAATTTTCTATCATATGCCTTGTGTAAAACCTGGCTTTCCTGATATCACATTTTTTTTATTTCTGTAAGTCTTTTTTGACATCTTTTAAGTAAATAAAGTAAGTAAATGAAGAAAAAAAGAAAAATATCGACCTAATCCTAATTAGATAACAATATTATTACTTGATAACTAGTCTCTTCTGAAGCAATCGAAAACCGGGTTCTCCACACAAAAGGATATGTAAATAGCCGATTGTAATAAATAATCCATATTTAGCATATTCGCCACATTTTCCTCCAACACTGAATTGTCTACTATCATATGCTCTGACAAATTGGTCATCATCCACTGTATAAAAAGCTGTGGCAGCTTGCACAGGTAGATGGTGAGTTACCCTTGGCCACCAATCCTCTCTTGCTCGTTCAGTTTCGCTACAGAACAGCAGAACATGATAGACAGGCGTTTGTAAAACTGCGTTCGCAAACAAAATCTGGCTTTCCTGATATCACATATTTTGTTTTATTTCTATACGTCGTTGTTGACGTATGCAAGGTGTTACTTAAATATCAAACAACTCTTAACATCTCAAGAACGGCGTGAAATATGGAAAAAGTGTAAAGGATGTTGCGCCTACTTAGACAAACTTAATTTTCACTTCATATACATTTTAAGTTAGTAAAGGTAAATAAGTTAAGTAAGCAAGGCGGGGAAATTAAGTAAGTTTAGGTATCATTGATGGAATCAGTACCAACAGTATGTTTCCCTCGCTTTCCATGTTATCCTTGGTAGTTCCCAGTCGATTGATAACAGTGTCATTTCCTACCACTTGTACTTCTTTCAAGATTAAATTATGAAGAGAAGCTCAAGTGGCAGCTAGCGACACGTCATAATACAGGATGTACTCCTGACCAGGTTCTTCTTTGTGGCTTCACGCTTTTAGTTTTTGTTTCCTTCGCTCTTCCTCAGAGAGTGAGACGTGTTCTACAAGAAGAATGGCAAATAGACTGATTTTCTTACTAATAGGTGTCTGTGACGAGAATTAACCAGTGAAGTATGTGAAACAAAAGCAAACAATTCAACGACCTGGCAACGACATGGAAGTCACTTGCAATTTTTGAAGACGATCAGTCAGCCAGATGTACCTTTATTCTGAGCTACGAAATTGCCTTAAATATTTATGTCTATTTTTTCCGAATAGAACTTTCTCGCGAGCCACGGTTTGACCATTTTAATCCCTTTTCAGCTCAGATTTGTTGCGCACCCAACTTTTCACTGGACTACAGACTAGGACTACTGATAAAATTTTGTTGTAGTAAATGGTAATACACGTACAGATCGTTCGTACAGTAAAAGTACCATAGAAAATACTTGTCGTTTTGCTGACTTTTTATAGAGAAAAAGCTATCCAACAAATAATACGAGATAAAGATCAATTTTCTTGATTTTCTGTAGTAACACGTGTTTGGCGTTGGCGTTGCAACCTTAATAACAGAGAGGGCAAAATTACTGCATTTTAGTTCGATGGTCAAGGAACGCCTTCACTTGATTAAGGACTGTATTACTTAAGACTCTTTTGGCACCGCAAAAGTGCGAGACGAGTTGCACTACAAGTTGGGACGTGTAACAGCGCATCAACTCCTTCACTGCCACATCCCTTCATTTGACGAGCAAAATCGTCTGGCGTCAGCCGGATTAAAATAATAGAAGTTCCACGTGGCGGGGAAGGAGTTAAAAAGTTAGCTGTCGATAATTTATGAAGTCTTCTGGGTGTATTCAATTAATAAGGGACTCTGCGTGATATCTTCAGTGAAGGCAGAGATATAGGAATATGTAATAGATATAGGAAAATGTAACACATCTAGAATCTAAAGGAAACAATGTAATATATTTTATAAAACTTAATTTCATTTGCGTCAAATTGCGCTCACAGCGGGAAGTACATACGAAGATTCCTACGTACTTGAATATTGTATTTCAAAGTTTGAAATCGTAATTTTAAAAATTAAACAGAAATTAGAGTTTTATATTTCACCTTATTTTTACCTTGGGGTCTGATTCCAGCGTTTTCTATAATGACTATCTAATCCAAACTGAGTGGTGTATTTTCTTCATTCAAACTTTCAGTTGTTTCGACAGATTATTTTCAGATATACTCCTCAGCTTGTAAATTCTCTCTGTATTTATAGAGAACATAACGTCAAGCATCTAATTTGCATATTCTGAAATCCTCAAGATCTCCGGAACGAGGTGAGATAAAGCTCCTTTGTTTATACTGGATAGCCCTATCAAGTGAACTGCGCTGTTCTCCCTAGAGGAGCAGTAAGGGCCATTCCTCATGGGTCCGGTGTTACTACAGGAGGAAACCGGACTACCCGGAAAAAACCTGCGATGACTGGCACAGTCAAACTGGTCAACACTCTTCTCACATGTGACCAAGGTAACTTTAATCAGAAGACAGCACTGGGCCGGAATCGAACCATAATCACAGAGGTGAGAGACACGTGCACTACTGCTGTGTGACCGACACCCCTGTGATAGATGCTGACAACAACATTCTTCCTCTGGTCAAAAGCATTTTTAAACGAGATTAAAATTAGACGGAGGATTTCTTTTCATTATAGTGCCAATTTTTAACACTGTCGAACAACATTGTTCGTACATAATGTCAGAAAAGCGAATGCAAGATCCATAATTTGTCAGATCTCATCATTCCTCGAGTAACATGTTTGAGCGAGAGCAAACTTCACCCTGCTTTCAACATTGAAATAAATTTATCTCAATGTTGACCTACATTGGGTGCTAATTGTCCAATGATATTGGACCAAAAATATTGGACAATATTGTATGACAATGTTTGAGTATTTAATCGGGCATAACTGATTAAACTTCACTCTCACGGCAACAAGTGATCGATGTATAGGTACATTACAAAACTTTAAACTACTTGGCTTGAGTAGAAGAATGAACTCGGGTGGAGAATAATGATGTTGGTTGCTACTCCGAGTGACGAACCATACCGGACAAGTAGAGAAAACTCTACCTGGCCCGGCAGGGATTCGAACCTGCTACCTTCGGTTTACTCGTCCGAACTTTAAACTACTTTTTATCAACCTGTAATTCACCAATATATTTACTAATCTACTAACAGATATTTACACTGATGTCTTCAGTACATAAACGGAAATATCGTGGTACGTATATCCTGACGCTGAACGTTTCGTCTGAGCTTTATTTCGGCGAAAATATTTCGCAGTTGTTGTAAGGGCTGGCTTTCATTTATTCACGATTATCGTAAGGATAGACGTAAGGCGCTCACTACACAGCAAAAGATTGACCTTAGTTCAGTTTTCTGCCGTCATTCCGATACTGGTAACCACGCCATTGCCGGAAGCATCATAGTAACCGCAAGAAGTTTGAGCCAAGCTTATATTTAGTGTTGTTGTTGTCACTTTGATAGCCGGGTTTAACATCGCGCGGGAAACTGGCACTAACGGGTAATTTTGGACGGAAGTAGAATGATCTGGCGATAACCACGACATGATATTGGGTATCGTTCATTTCCATACCTTCTAACTGGCCACACCATTAGCTGACAAGTCAAACTTTGGACTGGACATTAATCTTGTACTGGCTAATGTTCTTCACCGGTTTACGAAGTGACCTTTCAGAAATCGCTGGCTACACATCAAAACCATGACTTAATTGACAAGAAATATTTCTTCATTCCATCCGGAATTAACGATTAGCCCCAGTTTTCCGCATGATATGAAATCCGGATAAAGTTAAAAGGTTGGTAGACTGCCGAATTTATATGTAGAAAAATTCTGACGTTTCACGCAAGGGCTATTGCTCGAAACGTCAGAATTTTTCTGCACAAATTCAGCAGTCTAACATTAACCTTTTAACTTTCCATGCTGTTTTATACGCTGCCTGCGGAGCATCCTATATTGATATGAAATCCGGCCGTAAAATCTTCACGTAACCATGGTCATTGCTACGTCGTGTTCACTATTTATGTCTCCGAAATTTTTCGTTGACTCCCTTGAAATTCCGGTCAAGTTTCTTTGAGTGAAGAAACCGATTTACCAGGAGAAAGTAGAAACTCGCAACTTGAAGACTTAGTACTGTGTCGACACTCAACGAGACTTGCAATCCGTATGCCCACAACTTATAGAATAGCAAACTCAACTTACGTTGAGTTGGTTGGAGATTTGGTTGGAAATTTAAGCAAACTAGAACAGCGACATCATTTAAGAAATAGCTAACTTCTAAAGCCTTTGCTAAACGGCGCATGGCAGTCGATTGATAGTTTCATCGACTATCATGCGCCATTTGACAGTGGCGTTAGTGTCTGCACTGAACGTATCGCGGACGTTGCAATGAACTGTGGATGTTGACTTTACATCTCTGAAATTTTGCCACACAACGCTGGCAAGTTTATCATCATTTGAACAACTGAAAACGTTTTAAGTTCAATCTGCCTCCGGAAGAACTAAGACCGCATTGAAAACATCCTTTGGAGTCCAAACCGTTCATTTATTCTATTTTGAATGTAACATT
>JBAHVQ010000199.1:46059-65280 GCA_036872915.1 Nanipora kamurai
AACAACAGCAACAGCAGCAGCTAGAACAACAACAGCAACAGCAGCAGCTAGAACAACAACAGCAACAGCAGCAGCTAGAACAACAACAGCAACAGCAGCAGCTAATACAACAACAACAACAACAGCAGCTAATACAACAACAACAACAGCAGCAGCTAATACAACAACAACAACAACAACAGCTAATACAACAACAACAACAACAACAACAGCTAATACAACAATAACAACAACAGCAGCTAATACAACAACAACAACAGCAGCAGCTAAAACAACAACAACAGCAGCTAAAACGACAACAGCAGCAGCTAAAACAACAACAGCAGCAGCTAGAACAACAACAGCAGCAACTAGAACAACAACAGCAGCAGCTAGAACAACAGTAAGAGCTAAAGCAACAACAGCAGCAGCTAGAACAACAACAGCAACTAAAGCAGTATCAGCGAACAACTACAGCAACATCAACAACTATAGCAGCAGCAGCAACGACAACAAGAAAACCACCAACACCACTGACAACAGCGGTAATGTCAACAGCAAAAATAATAACACCAACAACAATTACAGCAACGACCCCTGTGATCTCATTCTGTGTATAGCTTCTAAATCTAGGTGGGAAATGGTCGAGAAAGAATATGTGCAATTTATTGCGGTGATTTCAAAAGAACGTGTGCCAGTCAGGCTACGTCAAGACATTTTGAAGGAATTTGTGGACAATGTCTTAGCAGTGACAATCATTAAGGATCAAATACCTTCTCAGGGATATGTTTCTCGGGTTCTGCAGGAATACCCGTCATGAAGTCGTTTGTAATGAACGTTCTAATGACCACGGACCGCTGACACGAAGGGACACGTGATAGTGGGTCACGGTCGAAGTGGATTGGAATGAGCACAACTGGCATTTGACTCAACGACTTCATATGACCTGGAAACAAGTTAGACAATAAATATAACTGATATAATAGGAAAAGACCGATGAAAAGAAGAGACAATAAGTTGGGCGCAGGGGCCGAAAATTCCTGGCGCAGTCGTAATATCAACTTTGAAATCAACTTATATCCACCTTACCCCCAATCAATCTTATCCCACGTGTTCTATGCTAATTATTCCCTTACTTATTATTACGAAAAAGTAAAATTAAGCGAATTAGAATGCTTCGACAAGGCGATATTTCGGAAAGTAACTGGTACTAAAGTACAGAACTAGTGACAAGTGTTTTCAAGATTTAGATACGTACTGCAGCGAGCAGTGGTTCGCGTTACGAAAAAAAACAAGGATTTCTACTTCTGGGGAGGGAATTTGGTGGTCTTGTTACGACTTGTTACAACTGCAGCTACGGGTAGGTGGGTGTAAAAGTTTGGAATCCTGGTACAACTTACCGCTTTCTCTCAGTACTTTGCGCGCAAGATAGTCCACTTCTTTGATAGTGTTCAAGACTCCAATAGACAGGTATGTAGGAGTGATGTCAGAAATGTGATGTTTGATTCGATCGCCCAAAGCATAGACAACCCTGAAATACACGTATGAAAAATGAGAATCACTCACTTGTGTTTATCCATTTGTGGCGTGAACCTAAGAGAAGTTACCGAGAACATGAGATGTTCACAATTACCAAAAGTCACGGGTGTAGCAAAGTGGAGGGTGTATTGGGTGTTCATTCCCATATTGCTGGCATAAATGTCAAGAAACTGCGTCAGAAAGGCGCAAAAACAGTATATTAAAAGCGGTATTTCACCCAATTGCAAAGAGTGGTGCTAAGTTACTTACCAGAACTATTTACTATCAGCCACAATAGTGTATAAAATCTGAGAAGCAATGATCGAAAAATCTACTTAAATAAGCCCAAAACAAACTTCCTTAAAACTAGTTATTCTTACCACGGAGCTGTGTGCTGGAACAGATTACCGTCAGAAATTGTTGATAGGTATAAACAACTCTCAATAGGATCTTTTAAAAAACTTAATGAACGATCAATATCGCCATTTAGAGAGCTAGTCGTACCGCAACGGGTAGGTGACATTTCAAATAACATAATCATTACTGATAATTATATAATCTAAACGTAATCATGTACACATACTTGTTCTTGTTAGTATTTGATAGTTATTTGTATTTATGTATATTGTATTTATAGATTATAATGTATTTATAGATATTATTATTATTATCATTATCATTATCATTATCATCATCCTCAATTACCTGTTAACGTTGTGACATATCCTTGGGATCAGTTTTGCCAACAGCATCAGGGCTTCATATTTGACTTTCTCGTCACTTGATAATGCCACAACATAGCTGTAGGTTCGACAGTCACCCTTCAGACAAACAAACAAAGTCACTTTCAGTCTTACGAGAGTTATGTGTTCTTTAGGAGTGAGGAGATGTTTAAAGTTGTAGCATAATTTCTAGTAAAAAGTCCAAGTAAATTTACATTACACTACAGATTTTTATTAACTCTACTTTGTCCAGTTCCGCCAACATCCGTCACCAGTGTACGATATAAACTGTTGTTATTTTCAGCAACTTCCTGTTCGAATTTTGCATTCAAATGAATTTTTTTGAAATGTGCATAAGAAATTAAGTCAGAAAAGTGGTTTTAAGCGCGCGAAATATGAAGTTAAGCACAAGTTTTTGACTAATTCTTTCAATCTTCTTGGACAATGATGAGCTAAACTTGTCCTATCTGTCCTACTGAATTGATATATGCAATAAAAAAGATGGGTTACTGGCTTCAGTTGGGAGTTACAGGGATTTTTATGTATATCATAAATACTTGGAAGCTGTCGTCACATTCCATATTAACACAAAGTGGAATTAAAAAGCTGTAAAAAATCACACGATATTTGAAGACTATTATTAAATTAAAAGCATTCAGTTATTAGTCTCGGTACTCTTGAATACAGTATTTGTTTCACTAGCATATCCAACTTGGCAAACTGCAGGAAGCCTCCTTACAGAAGAGAAATAAGGCGCGGCTTCCACAAGGCACGATAACCCTCGGTGCAAAACGGTTTTTATATTTCAGTAGTTCATGACCTTAACAATGAACGATTTTTATCCGAATTATCGTTACTTCTTTTTTCACGTTTCAGCAAGCAACCAACAGCAGACTTTTCTATATTTTATGAAAGGTTCATGTTTCTACGAATCAGAAATAATACAGTAATTAAACAGACCTGTACACCAACAGACTTGATTGGTAGAAGAGTCGCACCAACTTTATACCTTTGACTGAACTCGGTTAAAAAGCGTTGTTCCTCCGAAGAAGTGCAATTTTTGATAGTTGCAAGGGAAGTGTGTGGCTTCAAAACATACAACAAAGAACTGATTTTAATAAACTAGCGATCAGAGCAAAAACTAACACACAAGGTTGCATCCTATGGATGTGCAAATTATTGCAAGTGCTTAGGCAGAGAATAAGGTTTGAAATGATCTTCAAACAACCATGAATAATTAATGAGCATTTAGCCTGTCATGTCACCGAAAATACGTCACGAGCATGGACATTATATCTGATAAAACACTCTTCGTTAGTGTTCTTTATATAAAGAATACTGAGGCATAGCCTGTTTTTCTCATATGCTGCTAGTTTTCACTGACAATGTGAGCCATTGTTTGGAGTCTACAACGACACGTTTTTTGCAGTCCATTCAATAAACTCGCAGAACTTGTTTTATCGGGTCAAAAATTCATTAATGATTCATGAGGAAAACACAATAGAAAATCATAACCGTGTCGTATCTTTGTATGTGATAAAGGCACGCTTGTTTTTCTCGTCTAACTTTCTCGGCTTAGAAAACATTAATTTTCAAACTTTCTGCTAAAAAACGCTTCTGCTTGTTTTTTTTTAAATATTACATAAAGCACTGCTGCTCGTTTATTGAACATTACTTAATGTAAATGGTTTGAACCCGGGAGTATCAGTGAGAGTTGGTTGTTGATCGTACTGGTTGTCGTCGTCTTGAGAAAGACTGCTTCTGGTTATTGACGTATAGACGACCTTAGCGGCGCTCATCTTCTAAGATGTTTATCAGGCTCGCCTATTTATCTGGTTTGGTGGTGTGTGTTATATTTGGCATGGATGTCACTGGTATGTGTTGGTATTAAGCGTGGTTCAAGTGTTCATTAAAGTGTATGTGTAGGTGACTCTAGTTAGTAAGTCTGTGTGGGTTTGTTGGTATCTGAAACTCTTTCGTAAAGGGCCTCTGTGATCGTGAAATCATATTGCTAGAGGAAAGCGAAAAACCTAACAAGGACTAGAATTCGAACAGGCGTTCATAACGTAATTAAGTAATAGATAAAGCATGAGCATCCGATCTGTATCTGATTTACAAGGCTCGCTCGCAGCTTGCCGTGTAAATCAGACACATATCGGATGCGAATGTTTTATCTTACTTATCAGATGGACGCATCTAAATAGCCATGTTTTCAAACTATTTTTCAAGTTGGAGTGATTTTAACTTAGTAAATTGAGGAAAATGTTTATGTAAACGAAGGCGAAATCTCTTACCGATTTACAGATGTTCATTAAACGTTGATTTCTTTTGAATTTTCCTCATGAATTAGTAAGTTTGATAAGAATGATATAAAGGTGTACTCAAATCAAACTAATTCGATTTTGATGTTCAGATTTCCTACACTTTTGTGTTCATGTGATTTCTCAGATTTGATTATATTTCTTAAAAATCGGGGCTTACCTGACTAAGAGCCTTGGAGTAGTCGACGATGCTGGTAAGAATTAATTTAGTCTCACCAAAGTCGTTTTTCTGATACGGCAGTTCACCACAAATGACGCGAATAGCTAGTCCGGGACCTGTGAAATAATGGAAGGACATAATTACTTATATCCTCACAAATCCCAGTAATATATAACTAGTATTACATTAAGGGAAGATGAAACTTTGAATATGAGAATAGTGTGGTGACCTCAAAGTATTTGTTTCCATGTCGCGTGTATGAAAGATAACTCCAGCAAAGTGCATATTGTTTCAAAGCTTAATCAACGCTCTATTTAAATGTTGTCACTTTATTTGAGATACACTTCAATAAAACGGAGAAAATGGCATGGATAAGAAAACAAACAATTGCAAGACAGTTTTTCTCATAATTCTATCTAGTAAAAAACCCCGATTTGGGTGCAATAATGAATGCAATTGCCGTGGCACTTGACTATTTACAAGCCGTTCAATACTGCCAACGCAGCACTCTCATTTTCATAATATTTTAGCACTTCTCTGGTCGTGTTTCCAAGAAACTTTCTTAATTGAAATCAATCATCATTACGCCTTTTTGAACATTTTGCGATTTTTTAATACGAAAAAATTTTCACAAAGTTAGTTTTCAATATAGAATTTTCGGCTTTTGCAACACACACTGATGGCTACCCATAAGAAAAAAAAGATGTACGACTCTTTTTCTCTTTGGGATTGAAGTTTTAGAATTAGTTGCATTTTTGCAACCAGACTTTTCTTCTCATTTTCTATCCCTGATCGTGATACGATTGTAGTTTTAAATCTCTGATGAAATTGGGGATGGTCCAAGTAAATTATAAGGGCTACTTCTGAATGGGCTAAAACCAGCTGGTTGCAATTCAAATATGCAATTTCGAATCTCGAGGATTAAATACTTCTGGATCGACAAGTCAGAAAGTTCCATAATTTTAACTCTCACTAATTTGGGGAAAGCCGTCGTCTTGGATTCGTGGTTTACAACACTCGAATGGGACTACTGGCACATTAAAGATCTTGGACGTACAAAGTGGCCAACTGGCAGCGGTAAACTCTTTTTCCAAGAAGCAATGAACATACCAGGGAATGGATGTCTATTGACAAGATCTTGCGGGAGACCCAGCTGCATTCCAAGTACTCTAACTTCGTCTTTATGGAAGTCGCGAAGTGGTTCAATTACTTTACCCTACGACAAGCAAATGAATCCAGGAATGAAGGCAGGAATGAATGAAGGAAGGAAGGAAGGAAGGAAGGAAGGAAGGAATGAATAGAACAGATAGGAAGATAAATAAATATATGGATAAATTGAAAGTTAATGGATAAATACCAATAAAAATAATACAAATAATATGTCAATAAATCAATCAACAAAACGAAGAAATAAATAAAGGAAGAACTAAACGAACAGATAAACTGACAAACAGTTAAATCAAAATAAAGCAAACTAAAAAGTTTCCAAACTTGGCAAGGGGTCAAAAGATGAAGGAAGGGTACATAAACTATCAGCCTATGCACGAACTGTTGCAACATTCTTCCCCTACTAGGGTAGACGATATCTCACGCTTTTCAACGTATTTTGTGGAAATTACAGTAATAGCTACCTTTTCTCTTAGTGCTCGAACCAGTTCCGTGTCATTGTGGTGAGTCTTGATCGCATCTGCCTTGGAGCTCGCTATGCTGGAACCACTTTCAATTAAGTCCGGCCGCAGCGTTCCTGATCGAAAAACAATAAAAAACTACAATAATCTTAAAAGACAACTTCAGAAAACTAAGCCTACTTTAATGATAGATTACTTGGATTCCGCCAAAAGAAGCTTATTTACGGGTTTAAATCGTACTGACTTAGGCCGTAAAGTGCTACTCTCAAAGACTTGTGACCCTTAATTCGTACCATAGATAAATAAAATAGCAGTAAATCAAGGAGAATATCACTAACCCTGTGCAAGGTATGTTATAGCTGGGTCTAATTTAAGTTCTTTGATGGCATCATTCGCAACCTGAAACGAAAAATGATTCAAAACGAAAAAATTGTGTCGTACGTTCTGCTTATATTTGGAGAAGATTGACCTGATCTTCATCATTTTCTACGCACAAAACAGTGAAACATTTACATGTAAAATTAATACTAAGTTATTTCGGGAACTAAGTTAAGATAAGATCACTTTACAAGGAACGGTGGGCATGGGGCCTAAGGCCAGCGAGGCTGCTTTTTTCAATGTAAAGACTTTGGTAACGTAAGAATTAGTTGTTGATCATTCTAGATAGAAACGATATCTTAGGCACTTTTTTAATATTCTTAAAACTCATGCCTACTTTTTGGGGAAAACAGTCCAGATTCTAATCATGAACAATACAACTTTGTGGAAACAAATCTTAACCCCTTATGAACGAAGCGACCCACAACAAAGCTTTTAGGGCCCTTCTTCGTAATTTAATTTATAATTGCTTTCCTTTCGAACTTATTTTTCCACTTAGTATGCACATAAAGCTCTAGTAAACTAAAGTAAAGCAAAGCGAAGCGAAGCGAAGCAAAGTGAAATAAAGTTCCTTTACTCATACTGGACAACCTTTATTAGCTAAACTACGCTGTTCTCCCTAGAGGTCCAGTAAGGACTATCCCTCATGGGTCCAATGTTACTACAGGAGGAAACCAGAATACCCGAAGTAAACCTGCGATGTTTGGTAGAGCCAAACTGGACAACGCTTTTCTCACATGTAACCAAGGTAACTTTAATCAGAAAACTGCACGGAGCCGGAATCGAACCCTAGTCGCACAGGCGAGGAACTCGGGCACTACAACTGCGCCACCAACACCCCTATTGGCGTGACCTACCTGCATGAAAGTATCCCCAATAATTTTTCGCTTTTCTTCGGGGTCAGATGTGGTGTTCAAAGTCCTCGAGGACCATTTCTTCACAGGGTTTTCCATATCGTTTGATGTAAGTTGAGTCCTTCCGTTGTAGAAGGTGTGACTGGCATTCACAACTAATATAAGGAATGAAATGTGTAATAGTAAGCGCAGGGAGACCGTGGAACATGCTTCTACGAGCGGTCACTTTACGAAAAATATTTACCGTAAAAAATAAGCGAACAAACAAGACGCGAGAACTTTAAGTTTACTACAAAATCTAATTTGGGGTTTTTTCCATTTAATTCTGTTTTTCGTTCATATACTGTATTTACCATAGTGCGATCTTTCCAAGATAGCGATTCACACTCGAAAAGCGGCATACGTTTACCACGTGATCACAAGGCACGTCCTGCTCCAAAAAGAATGGCTTCTTAGTTCATATCTCTTAAACTCCAGAGACTTTCGAAAAGCGAGGGGCCTCTGGCACGAGCCTATAGTGCCCTACCTTAACCCATCACTGCCCACATGGAATTCCAATGTTTTACCTGTTAATTTCATCCCCAAGCTTTTCAGAGAACTTTCAACTTGCTGACTTTCGTTCTTTCTCATAAAACCGTTATCGATATGTACCGCAAATACTGAATTTGGTCCCAGTGCCTGAAAAATAAGTTCTGATTGCTTAAGGAAATCTTAGTTTAAACTAAAGAAGAGTGATCATGGGATCTGACCAAAATGAACGCTCAGTATAAACATTTTGCAGCCATACATGTACAAACTACTCCAAGAATACCCTGATGAAGATGCGCGATGTGGCGATAAGTTAGTTATTTATGTAAATCATACATATCCAACAAACATCCGTGCTCACATGTACATAAACACCTGTACCTACAACGTTCATATAGTTATAAAAGATACCGTTATTTCGCTTCGCTACTGACCTTGCCCAACAGAGCTGTACAAACAGTAGAATCAACTCCACCACTTACAAGTGACTAAAGCAATGACAAAAAAACAAAATTTATTTTTTGTCCATTCATGAAACTATTCAGGTTTGTTGAACCCTTCACGTAACTGTAGACATTCAGAAGGTATTTTTGTGAAAACATAGCATTCTACCAGTTACTCAGACATAGTAAGAGGGACATTTCCAAGCACTTTTTTAGTCCCCAGTACGCAGTAGTAAAAACTCAGTCTTTCTACGTAATTTTTGTATTATCCTTGTATTTTTTCCTGAAAAATTCACCCCAATTCATCACTTCAGCATTGCCGCAAACACACACTACACGGTGGTATCGTAAACTCACTAAAAAACACAAAGGAAATCACAACCGAGACATGGTTTGGATTAGACTTAGATCAAGTCCGTCTCCAAAGGGCTAGGTGCTCTATGTTTGAACAAGTAATAAATTAAGGAAAAACACGAGACTCTTCCCACTCTTCCCCAGTTCCTTACTTGTTCAAACATAGAGCTCGTAGCCGTTTGGAGACAGACTTGATCCAAGTCTAGGTTCGAATATCTGAGGAAGAAATTACATAAATAAACCAACTTTCACCTCGATTTTCCCTTCAAATTCTAATTCTTTTGAGATGCAATATCATACACTCCAAAGTTGTTTCACCTCGAAATTTGTAAAAAATCTTGGCTGTCGCCTCGGTTTTCAACTGACTTCTCGGTGCTTGGATGTGCCGATAAAAAAATCGTTCTCGTGTATGATATATTTCAAAAAGACTAGTAGACTAAAAAACTTGAAAATATTCCCAACTAAACCTACGTAATATCACTGAAAAGCTCATATCTGGCTACAGTACAAGACTGAAATAAAATGTTTCGGTTAGTATAAATGACAAGAATTCCCTTTTCAAAAGGCTAACAGTAAACAAGGATTCATTGGAATCACCAAAAAAATTTTAACCTGGTAAGTAAACATACTGATATCAAACTCATGCCCGGGGATTTTCTTTCGAACAAGAGGGGTTAGATACAATCTTGTCCCCAGAGCCTGCATTCCTTTTGGACTGCACCAAGGGCTCTCGGAACAAGACTGGGTTAGATTAGGTTCCATTTTGAGTTCTTTTTAATTTAGTAAAGTATTTCAAGTTAAAGTTCAGTCCAAAATCACCAGATTGATACAAAAGACGGTTAATAAAAGAGTGAAAATTTATAAAATCTTAAACCCACAGACATGGTTTCACATCTGACTGTGTTGGGAAATTGTTGACATCTTAGAACCACATTTCTTGTCTACACATGAATCTACCAGGTCAATGGATGCACCTTAAGTACCAAAGTATACTTTACAAAGCAACAAATTGCAGTGGTTTTAATACGTTTGCAACAAAATGGTACACATACTGTACATACTACAAAGAAAAGAAAATAACATCTAACCAACACTTTAGATGAACCACAACGTTCTCGTATTTCATCAATACATGACTGGATTCTGCACTGCATTGTGAAGTCCCCAGAGCAGCCAGCAACCTTTAACAACACAATATGTTACGATACTTTAGGAATACCAAATAACTACCAGTAATTTTCATAGGAAGAGCTATCAAACAGAATAACCAGTTAAGCAACTAGTCTAGTGGTAGAAAACCAAATGGACTGCGAAACTACCAGAACTTACATGTACAAAAATTGACATTTCAAACAAAGGCCCTTCGTCAGAGTAAAACATAAAACATTTTACAGAAAGTGGTTTTTGGCACACATAGCATGTCGCAGTTCATTGTACAGGAGTTGTGAAACGGTAAAAGTACAGCAAATTTTGTTGATCTGTTTTATCATATTTCCTGGAATTAATGGGTTAACAAAATAATCATGGTCTGGAATTGAACAGACAATATGGTGGGTTAAACTTTAGTTTACCTTGAAAAGAAAATTCTTGAACATCTGTGTGCCATTTTTTGTTAAGTCAACCTCAGGATGAAACTGAACTCCATAAAATCTTTTAGATTCATTATCAATGCCTATAAAAAAGTAGGCAAACAGTGTACTCTAGTATTAACATAGCAGACTCTTGAAGTGCATTTGCACCCTCAGTGTAATTCATGCTGGACAAAGTGGTCCAACTATGCTGGTCATAATACCAGACAAATCTCAACTCAGAATCATTTGTAGTTGTAGCGTTCAAAATAACAGATCATGAATCATGATTCACAACCTGTTTTACGATTTTCAAGACCAATATTTTGGAAGTATCAGAAAAATCATGACTAGGTTTTCTCAAAACATAATGCTTGCAAATTGAATTTGGTGAAATTGGATTTGATGATCAAGTGTGGCTTCTGCCATTTATTACTGTAAGTGTTTCACCCTGTCTAAAAGATCCTAGATGTGATCAGACCGTGGATCAGATGTTAGTTTTTGTGTTACAGACAAATTTGTCTGGTACTCAAGTTTTTTTATGGTGCACATGCATTTGGTGAGCACACAGACAGGTGGCTATGGGTGTTTTGTGACAGTTATACTCTAATTCTGTGAAATTAAAATTAAGTAAAATGTTAAATACTTCCTAAATTTATGTCTAACCATTAAAACTGTGCAGTTATGATGTCATTACACTGACTAATTTCACAATTACAGGGGTAGAAAATCATGACCCATTCTTCAAGAATTATTTCAAACCTTGATATGCCCATGCATTAAAAGCTACTGTACATGTGTGAAGTCAATGTCCAGAAAAAATAAAGAGCTCAGGCAAGTGACATTTTTCTGCCATAGACTGCATCAAAAGTAACACAGACATTTTTAAGGCATCAGCATTTCATAAGGTAAAATTAATAATGGCTAATGAAGTGTTTGGTCATTAGTCATTTCATTTTAAAATGTCATATCCATTTTAGCAAGTTGTCTTGTGTTTTAACAGCACACATTTGATATTCATGCCTTCTGAATGTTCATACCTAACCAGGAAGCCATTCTTTTTCTTTTTAACTCAAATGCAATGCAGTAATAATGTTTGTTTGCATTGATGTCCTGTTTCTGGAAGGCCAAGTATACATTGGAAAAACCATTTTCCATCAAGTGCACTGAATAATGGTTAAAAATAACTTACCTGCAATAAGGTCACCTGATTTTGCTATCGCCCTAAACCCTGGAGCAATGGTATCAATTGAATCCCCATGAGTAAGGAGTACATCTTGGTTTGGGGTTAAACCTCTGCAAGAAATAAGTAAATATAGCTTCTTAGTTCTGACATAAACTATCATTTTACAACAAGGGTAGTCCCAGCAATCAACAACAAGTTCAGTAATTTGGCATTACATTAGATTGTCTTTCCTAAATGTTGTTATATTTGTCACATCTCTCAAAACAACAACGTTGACAAGGATAAATGGTAATATTTCATACTTTACCTTTCCAATCATAAGATTTGTTTAACTCAACAAATGGCTCTGTTTTGTTTACTGTAACTGCTGTTGGGCATCAATTGTCATTGTGAAACTGTAATTTTGGCATGATATTTTAATTGCCATAATGTTAATCCTAGTGCAAGCCCCAACCTTTACCACTTAACTACCAACTTTCTGAAAGTTTGGTTACAAATTCCAGGCATTTTTATGACTAGTAGTCAGTGGATTAAACCCAGGCCTTGTGAATGTAGTCAGCATTTTGCAATGCTGGCTTAAAAGCTCACTAATCAACATTTGAGAATGGCAGTAGTTTTAACAAGCCAGATCTAGTCCATCTCAGTGGAAGATAAACCTCTCTTTCATGTAACAAGAGACTTTGGATTCATCAAGGTGGCCAGAACTTGCTCCACCAAAAAAAATCATTTTCCTTTTTTTTTATTTTGATATCCTAATTTAATGAACCTCAACTATTAGTTATCTCTTTGATGTTAAGTTCTAATGCCAAAAATTTCAAAAATAATTCAAAATAAAAGTTTGAATGCAGTCATGGAGAAGGTGACAGAGTTTTCCACATTGGAGACTTTGGTACTGTAAATAACCAACTAGAATGTTTGCATGTCTAGTGCTATTATTTGATGTTCTGGATGCATTCTAGGGCATGGAGGTGCACTGGAATTTCAAATCCTGAGATAGAAAGTGGCTTCCAAAATTACCCAGAGATGCTGACCTGCATTGCATTAGGCTGTTGTTTCTCTGCCAACCCCTATCTTGACCTTTTTCACAGGCTGTGAACATACCTCTAGCTTTATCAATGTTGAGTATGCATTTGTTAATTATAAAATGACCTGATCAGGATGTATTCCAAGTTAAGAAAATGAAGAAAACAAAAGAGGCTGCACAGAAATACATGTACTTCATCAGACCTGCCCCTTCTTATGAATTACCAGTATCCAGACAAATACCTGAAAATTCCTGATGAAGTATCAACTGATATTGTAAACTGTCCATCCTCTCTTGCAGATTTCTTCACCACCTGTCCACCAAACTCTTTATTAATCATCTGCAGGAAGAAATCATACACAGTGATGCAGAAGCAAGGGATATGTACATAATGTCCAATAAAATGTAATGATACAGAATGTTATAAACAATATTATGGTTTAATGCTATTAAATGAGGTAGCCTGGTTGTTATATGATGTTTATATTATGCATGCTCTCAAGCTATTCAATTCAGAAAAACTTTCTGACTCCCTGACGGGAATCGAACACGTAACCTTCTGATCACCGGTGAGATGCTCTAACCATTGAGCTACATGGACTCAGATGGTGAGCAAAGGTTAAATTTATGTATTGATCTGTAATGGTGGGTCCATGTAGCTCAATGGTTAGAGCATCTCACAAGTGATCAGAAGGTTATGGGTTTGATTCCTGTCAGGGCCTCAGAAAGTTTTTTTGAGTAGAATAGCTTGAGAGCATGCTTATTACAAACATCATATAACAACCAAGCTACCACATTTAATAACATTAATTAGTACTAAAATAAATCGACGATATATTGAGACTTGCAGATAGGCAGTATATATGTCTACAACCACTATAAACCAGTACATAAATGTAACCTTTGCTCACCATCTGAGTCCATGTTGTTCAATGATTAGAACATCGCACCAGCAATCAGAAGGTTATGAGTTTGATTCCCATAAGGGAGTCAAAGTTTTTCTGAGTACAACAGCTAGAGAGCATGCATATTATAAAGATAATATTACAGTTCACATTAAAAGAGTAGAAAATTAGAAAGTTGCCATCAGATTTCTTTATTTCACCATTCAACCAATTGCAAAAATGCTATTCAAAATACTCAATTTTTTGGAGCAAAATACCTTCAAAAATACAGCAAAGTATGCTTTTAAGATGATACCTAAGTAAGACAATACAAGAACAATACATCCAATGAAAAATCCATTTACAGTGAGTCCCAACAGATACTGAACCAATCTAACCTGAAGACCATAGCAGATGCCTAGAATTGGAAGTCCAATCTGGAAGATAGCAGGATCATAAGATGGAGCGTCATTAGCATAAACACTTCCAGGGCCTCCAGAGATGATAATTGCCCTGAAAAATAACCAAGATGTCATGGCTGATGTGGATTCAAAAAGCACTAATCAAGTAGTTAGAATATTATATGAAATTAATGACATGGTTTTTATAAATCAGTAAACATAGTAACTTTTGCTTTACCACCAGAGTCTATATAGCTCAATGGTTAGAGCATCTCACTGGTGATCAGAAGGTTAAGGATTAGATGCCTATCAGGGTCTCAAAAAACTTTTCTGAGTTAATAAACTTCAGAAGTTTATGCAATTCCCATCTACGCAGACCAGGCTACCACATGCTGCATAAGATCTGCCAGTACAGTTAATGATTTAAATCTTTGTAATTTTGCATAGCAACATACAATGTAATTAAGGAGTGACATCTGGCGGAAAGATCACTTAAACTTGTAATGCAGCTAAGCTTTTTACCCAGTGGACTTAATAATAATGGAATATACATAACAGTAAACAGAGAACTGAACTTTTAAAAACATGCCTATTCTCTGAGTTTTTTTGCTAGGCTCTGCTATCTATCCTTTGCTTAAGATTCTTTTGTATAATCCAGTAACAAAAAATAAACATGACCCAAACTGGCAAAAAGAAGTACCAAAGATCCGGACACCATTCCAAAACAACAATAAATGAAACACTACCAGGATAATAATTTTTGACTTACTTGAAATTGTTTTCTTGTATAAATGATGCAGATGTTTCCAAAGGAAGAAACTCTGTCTCCACATGCAGCTCTCTTACCCTTCTGTCAATAACCTGAAAACACCAGATCAATTTTAAAACACAAATTTGTGGATGTGAGGAACTTGGTGTTGTTGCAGACTTCTTATAGGCCAAGAGGGGAAAGCAGGGATTGATTCCCTTCTAAACATTTTGTAGAAGGGTATATATCCCCCATTATTAAATTAGGATTAGGATGAGAGGTAGATAATTCCTCTTCAGTATTTTCAGGAAAACTGTCAGCTGGTTTTTGATTGGTAATCCAAGCATCCATTACACTATATGAAGCAAAAGTTTTGACTGCACAAAAAACACATAGACTTGCACAAATATATTATCATGATGATAGGCAAGAAAATTAGGTCAAGTCACAAGACTTGCTGTACAGTAGCTTCATAGAAACAGGTCATATTGATGTGATTCCCCCATGAAGAATGTCTTGGCAGATACTCTGTACTTTAATATTAATGATTTACTGTGTTGCTCTTGCTTTCAGTAAAAATCTTATTTGAATTATAAATTTGTCCCACATTACATGTATGTTTAGCCACACAAAAGGAACCAAAAGTAGCTTTATTACCACGAATTCTGCTCAAGCAAGTGTAAGAATTACATACAAAGATTGCAGAATCTCTAATGTATGCTGGTATGTGGGGCTGTGGTCACATTATGTCTTCACGAAAACATTACTGAATTACGCATTTACGGTATCATTTCACATTATTATAAACTAACTTGCAAACAATTACCACGACAGCCGACAACTTCAAAAAGTATAAAATAAAACATATTCCGAACAATAATGTCATCTTGAAAACTCAAGATATGAGTCAATACAAGACAAAACTATTGTTGAAACTGTGATATTTCGACTTTATTTCAAAGTCATCCTCAGACAGAGGATGCATTCTGCATGACATTATTCTTCGGAATATGTTTTATTTTATACTTTTTGCACACAATTGTTGAATAACTTATTTCCTTCCTAAAACTAACAGTTTGGGAGAGAAAATAAACAAAGAACCATAAACATAATACAAAACATAACAACGATTTATGCGTTCGAACAAGCTCAAGAATGTAGAGTTTCAAATTACGATTTATATGCTAGGTTGGGACACCTGACGAACGGTTCTGAGTTGAACTGTTTAACCAATGACAATTATTTTGATTATTTATTCAACTTACCTTCCCATACTGAGCGCCAGCATCTAATATTACAACTCTCTCTCGTGTTTCGGATGGCTTCTTTTCGTTCTTTTCAGCATGTCCATTAACACAAGGACCAAACGCAGCTTTACTCATTTTAGCCGCCATCTTCTTACCACAAGCGAAAGTTGATCGAGACACTTGCCCGGGGTTTTTATGACCCTTCGGAGATGACGACTTTTCCCGATCTCAACGTTCATTGCCGGCCAGAACACGACAAAAACCGGTTAATACTTGTGGTTATGTCAATTTAAAAAAATTTAACTAGCTTGTTTCCACTTCATTAATTAAAAATTAATGTACCTTAAGCCACGGTATTTTCCTTGATGACTATAATAATGTCTCTGTTTCTGGGATGAAGTAAAAATTGACAGTTCTACTCAACTTCGCAAAAATTCCAAAGGCTCATTTCTAGTCACCAGTTTTCTCGACTCTGTTCGTCGTTTTTTCGACTTCGTTCATTGTGTTTTCAACTTCGATTCATGTATATTCGACTTCGACTGTAATTATTTTCGATTTCAGTTCAAATATTTTTTTCATATTTTTGTCCGCATCGGAACGCCATATTACCGAAAGTTCTTCTCGTCCACAAAAAGTACAAACAGTGGGTGGGCACACCAACATGGACAGCAAATTGCCAGGCTTAATAACGCCCGCAATTTCTTGGTCAGCATAGATAAATTGCCTTCCTGATTCTGGTCAAGATGTGCACGAGAAGGTTGGATTTTCTTGTCACCGTAGCGAACACATATCGCGAGATATGTCCTGAATTGTCAAGAATAATGACGATGCAGTGGTTATCGAACACAAGCGGACCACTAAGCTTGAAATTGCCGGAAAACTTCGGAGGAAATTTGTGTGAACATTGTGGAACAGTGTTTACTGCCAGTAACTGTACTTTCAGAATAAAATCCAAACGAAAACGCAGAAAAAAGACAAAGGTTAAATCAAATTGTACAGGTGAAAGCAAAAATAAACGAATTCGTCGGACAAATGGAACTGATATACCAAAGCAGTCAAATTACTTACAAATTTTGTGTCAATATTGTGGATGGAAAACGAGACATGTTGGGTCTTCTGGTAGTAAAAAAACGTCTGTGGATAAAGGAGGATTAGCAAAGTTATCTAATGAAAATGAAGCAGAGAAACCTGGTATGTCAACAACACCAGCCCTTCCAGCCACGCCAAAGACATCGGCAAAAGAAAAGTGGTCTGCATCGCCAAGTTGGTCAGGAAATTCAAATTCATCAGCAAAACATTCAAGAAACAAAAAGAAGCCAAAAAGTAAATTAAAGGCACTTTTAGCCATGGAAAAGGAAGCTGCTGATCATCAAGCCTCGACATCACCTAGTTTAATGAACTTTCTTTCCACCATTTAGGTATCATGCTTTCATCTGTGTTGTGTAGGGCATTGGTGTGCTTAAAACACACATGGATATTTAAAAAGGACAAACTCTAATCCTAACTTTATGTCAGAGATATCAGCAAACCAAGGCATCCACTAAACTGTGCTTTAACCTACAGTATAATTTATGTGAATTTAACCCATTAACTCCTTCACTGCCACATCTCTCCCTTTGGCAAGTACAATGATCTGGTGTTAGCCAGAGTAAAATACTAAAAATTCCCTTGGGGCAGAAAAGAAATTGAGGGGCAAGGGCACACTCTAGTATTTTGCTCTGTCTCGCACGGAACAACTTTAGTCATTACAGGGATGAGCACTGGGCAGTAAAGGGTTTTATATCATCATTGGCTCAGTTTCTTTTGTTCTCCTGAAGTCGATGATAAACTAATCAACCTCATTAATATATTAATAAGGTTTTTAAATATACATCAACCTCCAAATATCTTAAAAGTCTGACATTTTTGAGAGCAAAGTCCATTACACCTTAATTATAACTTTAAATTCAGCAGCATAAATTTTTGTTTGAGTTAAACTGCACAAGATAAAAAATTGAGGAAAATTCAAACATAACATACAAAAGTAAGTGCTATATAAACATTACATGACCACTCTGTCAAACCTTTTTAATGTCACGTCTTTTATGTCACAACTGTTTAATGTAACTGAAAACTGTCCTAAAGTTCACCAAATGATATAAATCAGTTATATACCTTGAATCTTGGTGTTTAAGCAATATATCAACCTTCAGGCTTCACCCTCAGGTTGACATCACTTAACCACCTAGGTTACAGTATATAACCTTTACAAATTGACTGAAATGGTGGGTAATTAGGTAACTATGTAGCCAATCATAGCTGTTATGATCCATTTAGTCTGAAGATGACATAGTTGAAGACAACTAGTTTAGTTATGCACATGGTACTCAGAATTATATTCATTCTGTTTTTGCTTAAAACTTTTGGTGGAGAATTCTGACCATGTACAGGAGGAATGAGGAAATTTTTAATTGTTTTTTCTCAATACCATCATTCATCTTGTCCAGTAAATTCTTCTGTTTAAACCTTTACGTATATGTACACATGCTACCAAGAAAGGTAGAGCCAATTTTAGAACCGTAAACCATTGACAGCCATAGCTTGACCCTTTGAGGAGTAAAATGCTAAAATAAACTTAAAGTAACCAGCAAATTTTGGCAGAACTCATGCCATCTTCAGTGCAAATGATAACAGGTCATTTACAAGCGATATTTATATGTGACCTGTTAAACATTACAAGTGCATGACTCATCTAATAGAAATTCTCACATGTGTGTCAGAATGATTAATTAATTACAAAGGTCTGACTAGTTGATGAAGGTGGTAGGCATTGAAGGTGAGATGTAGAATTGTTAATGAAGTGTGGTGGACAAGAGCAGCTAAGATGAGGAATGGAATTAGCTTAGAATTATAAGCTAAACATGGTTGTGAGATGATGGACTTGAACATCAAGTTCAGGTTACAGTTTCTGAATATGTAGCACTTCTTTGAGTTTAAAGAGAAAGGACAGATTTATCAGAGTCTATGATTTTAAAACGTGGAGTTATACTGAGGTTTGCAAGCAGAGGATTTTTGAAGGTGTTTGAATATGTGGGAATGTTTGTCAGTTTGTCCGCGCTCATTAATCTGAGTGGTTTCGCCAATGTAACGGGAATTACATCTCGCACAAGTAAACTGATATGCCACATAAGATTTAAGCCTCCAGGAATTGGGTCTTTAAAACTAAAAAGATTCTTAATTTTGTATGATGAAAAAACAAGTGTGATCTCTAAGTCGGTGCATAACCGTTGTATGAGTGA
>JBAHVQ010000200.1:0-13159 GCA_036872915.1 Nanipora kamurai
TTTTAGAAGTCATTTACAAAATTCGTGTCCGTTCTGTATCGGGACACAGTCACGAGGCTTTGCCTCGTGACTGTATATCCTGATACAGAACGGCCACTCATTTTGTAAATAGTACATATAAACTTTAATAGAATTAGAACGGCGTAAAAATAACTTTAAAATAACGAAATAACTTTATTAAAGTTATTTCGCTCTACCTACATGGTATCGAGCACTCTCAAACCAATTGTCAACTGCGTTTCCTGTATGATACACTTTTGCTTTTGCTTTACATCTATATAAATATATATAAATACAAATATTCATAAATATGAATAACTATTATGGCAGTGGCGTGGCCAAACCAGAATTTTTGGACTGGGCCATCTTGAAACGCAAGGAGTCCGTACCAGGGATCTAGGAATTGACCCAAAAGGAAAGGTTTGTATTTTAGATATTTCAACCCTATCCAGGCTGGGGGGAGGCTTAATGTCCTCCTCAACTCTGTTTTTTTTGAGATTTCTCAATGCAGTGAAGATAGAAACGCGAAACTCGGTTACTTTTCCTAAAATTTTATAGTGATCATTTTCGTTTGTAATTTGCTGAGGTAGGTGGCAACCACATTTTGAAACATCGTTTTTTCCATTTTTGGCTAGAAAGAATTAGTGGCAGAATGAGCGGTACAAATGCACATGAATATTTTCAAGCACCTTACAAAACATTAGAAACAACGTCTCCTGTACTGATATGTTTAGGATCGAGCTTTAGTAAGTTAATATTAACCAACATCATGTATATATCCTCTACTCATTAAATAACAAAGCAGTTGGGTTATTCACGTGAGCGTGTGAACATTACATGGTGTCAGGAGTATGAACCTTTTGAAACTTCCACATTCGCTGTCATTCGAAGGAAACGTCGCCGAGAGTTGGCGACGGATGATCTAACAATCTCGCCTCGGCCTAAATGCCGCTGGACGAGACCAGAGACCAGAGAAAGTGCAGTGTTTGACGTTGCTTACAGTAGGCGGAAAAGACTCTGTCCAACTTCATAATAGACTACCTTTTCAACTGCTGAAACTGATAAACTAGAAGCTTTGATTTTAAATTTGAAGCCTGTTGCATTCCCAAGAAGAATGTCACGTTTGAGCGACATGTGTTCAATACACGCAACCAAAGAATTGACGAAACCTTTGACAGTTATGTTACCGAATTGCGGAAATTTGCCAAAAGGTGCGAGTTTGGCGAGCTCTGTGACTCATTAATCCGAGACCGGATCGGTTGCGGAATACACAGCGACAAAGTAACAGCTAGGCTGCTCAGAAAAAGCGACCAGACGTTGAATAAAGCTATAAATATGTGTCGAACTTCGGAGTTAAGTAAAAGTTTACTTAAGGATATTAAGAGTCAAGACAAGCTCGTCAATGCAGTCAAAACAACACAACATGGTCCCAGCCAAATGAACTCTGAAGGCGCCAAAATCGGCCGTCGAGGAGGTAGAACTTCGAAATTCAATATGACGATCAGATCCGTCGATTGCCCTAACTGTGGAATGAAACATGAGCCTCGGAAATGTACTACCTATGGACAGGAGTGCAGAAACTGCCACAAAAGAAACCACTATGCCAGAATGTGTCAACTGGCGCAGCGCCAATCTAATTTATACACAGTTGACACGCAATGCAACGATAACACAGAGTTGTTCATTGGCACAATAAATACGAACTCAGGTGAAGACACAAACGAATGGAACGTGACCCTCGAAATCAACAGCATTCCCGTTACATTAAAACTCAATACAGGCGCCCAATGTAACGTCTTGCCTTTATCAGTCCACAGTAAACTTACGACGAATAAGTTTATGAAGCCCAACACCAAGTTACTTTCATATTCGGGACATAGAATTCCGACCGTCGGAAAGAACAGCATGGTAGTCACCAACGAAGTAAAGTACCACCCAATCGAGTTTTAACTGGTTAACCAATAAGGTGCAATTCCGGTGCTTGGCCTACCAACATGTCTGGAGATGGACTTGATACAACGAGTTTACACAGTTGATCCAAGGATCGACCACCTCCCGGAGAACGCTGTCTCGTGCAACACAAAACCGTTACAACATGAAGCAACGGACATGTGAAATAGAAAATAAACAACGCCACACAGAGAGATCGGATGCAAGGTTAATAGTGGATAATAATCTATCTAATGATAATAATAATGATCTCGAAGGAGAATACCACATTAAAATCGTCCATCTATCCAACCGGTCTTACGTCTACCTCGCAAGGTTTCGTTTGCACTGAAAGAAAAATTTGAAGTTGAACTATGCAGAATGGAAAAAATTGGAGCCATTACAAAAGTGACGCAGCCGTCGGAGTGGGTCAATTCGATTGTGATAACAGAGAAAAAGAACGGAGACGTGCGTGTCTGCCTCGACCCAAGAGATTTGAATAAAGCTATACGAGAACATTACCCCATGAAAACTGTAGAAGAAGTGGCAGCGCAGTTAGAAGGTGCAACATTGTTTGGCACGTTAGACGCCTCTTCTGGATTTTGGCACATGAAACTTGACGAAGAAAGTTCTAGATTAACAACATTCAACGCACCAACGTTGGTCCAGCGACGGATGTCCCAAGCCTTTAAAGATATCGACGGAACAAATATCATCATGGATGATATTCTTGTTTGGAGTAAGATGAAAAACAGAGCAGCACAACAATTGCCTAAAACAAGTTCTGCAGAGAGCTGGAGATATCAACCTGAAACTGAATGGAGAGAAGTCCAAAATACAGACACGTGAGGTAAACTACATTGGCCACATCTTCACCGCCCAAGGCATAAACCCTGACCCAGCGAAAGTCAAGGCCATCACGGATATGCAAGCTCCCAAAGATAAGAAAGAGCTCCTCCGATTTATGGGCATGGTAAATTATGCAACCACTTCGAGAGCTACTGCAAAAGGCGGTAGTTTGGCACTGGACCGACTTACACGCACAGGCCTTTAATGAAATAAAGAAGAGGTTGACTGACGAGAATGTCTTGAAGTACTACGACGTAGCAAAGCCAGTAACCAAATCAGGTGATTCATCATCATACGGGTTAGGTGCTTGCTTGCTGCAGGATGGGCGTCCAGTCTCATACGCATCACGCACATTAAACAAGTCCGTAAAAAATTACGCACAGATTGAGAAGGAACTTCTTGCTTCAATCTTTGGGTGCACTAAATTCCACCAATATATCTACGCCAAACCAGTGACAATTGAGACAGACCACAAGCCACTGGAGTACCTCTTTCGAAAGCCACTCATCGCCGCGCCACCTAGATTATAGCGTATGATGCTTACACTCCAGAAGTACGAACTGGATGTCGTATACAAGCTAGGCAAGAGCCTATATGTAGCTGACAGTCTCAGCAGAGCTCCAGGAACAACTGACTGATGATCCATATCAAGTACATACAGTTCAGCAACCGCCGGTAACACCACAAAGATTAGCACAATTTCATGCAGAGACAAGTGCAGATCCAATCTTACGGAAACTACAGCACATTGTACAAACTGGTTGGCCAGATTCGAAGTCCGCAGTTGACGCAGATATACGAGAGTACTAGTCGACTAGAAATGAAATTATCCTGCAAGATGGATTCCTGCTACGAGGGGAACGTCTGATTGTACCAAAAACATTACGACATGAACTGATGAGTATTATACATAGAAATCATCCCGGCATCGAGAAGCGTAAACGAAGTGCTCAAGATGTGCTATATTGGCCAGCAATGAACAACCTAATAACTAATGTAATCAGAAAATGTGACACTTGCACAACCTTTCAAAGACGCCAACAGAAAGAGCCGATGAGAGGCCACGAATTAGCAGACAGACTCTGGCAAAAGGCTGGCCTGGACCTGTTCGAATTAGACAAAGGAAATTACCTGGTAATAACGGATTATTTCTCCAAGTTCTTTGAAATCACAAAACTTTCCAGTACAACGGGTGCGGCAACAATTATTAATAACCAACAAACCACACTTTGCAAGATACGGAATCCCAGAAGTCGTCGTCAGTGACAACGGACCGCAGTTCTGCAGTACCGAATTCTCAAGCTTTGCGAAGAACTACCAATTCAAGCACATTACTTCCTCGCCAAATTACCCTTAGTCCAACGGCTTTGCGGAACGAACAGTCCAAACTGCAAAGGACATCCTAGCAAAAGCAAAGCTATCTTGGTTTACCGCAACGCACCAATCTTTGGCGTCGGTTTATCACCACTCCAAATCTTAATGAGACGTCGAACAAGGACTCTGTTACCAACCACTTCCAAGTTACTACAACCCAATTACAGGACAGAGCAGATCAAACCCAGCCTCGAAGAACAACAGACCAAACAGAAGCACTATTACGATCGAAATACAAAACCACTGGAGCCACTCAAACCAGGGCATGAACTATACCTTCGAGATGAAGAAAAAGGGATATGGACTCCTGCAACAATAGTAAAGGCTGCTGAAGAACCACGGTCATACATTGTCAAATCCAATGGGAAAGAATACAGAAGGAATAGAAGACATCTGCTGAAACATGCATCTTCAAATCTGGTTCCGGGTCCAGCGTACAACAACTAGGGGTGACTATTGAAGTCATTTTGACTATTGCGATAGTATTGCGATAGTTACACTATTGCGATACTATTGCGATGTGAGAGTTTAGTGTTGTAATTATAATACGTTGCCCCATCCCAAACTCATTGCGCAATTCAAGTGGTAAAAATGAAATAAAAAACGCCAACTGTGTTTGTGGATTTTTTATTATTAATTTTTTTTGTAGGCTTTATTTCAACAGGGTAACACATGACAGTAGTACAATAGTACACTGATAAATTCGTGGCCCTTACTTATAACTATCCTAAAATAATAATATATATAATATAATTATATATTATATATTATATATATATATAATAGAAGTTAAGAATAAAAACAATATAAAATTAGAATAGAAACAAATGTACATTATAGAAATATTAAAAATGCAACGTCATGGTTGAATTTTGTTCATTTAAATATCGTTTAAATAAATTGTTCTTAAAATCAGCAACTGAACTAATAGTCCTAATATTTAAATCGATACTGTTCCATTTTTTAATTGTCCTAACTGCAAAAGTGCGTCCACCTTCGGTTTCCCAGGTGTATTTAGGGCACATCAAATTAGTATTTGAATATCGCGTTTCTCTGGTGAATATCAGAATTTCTAACTAAAAGATTGTCGATGTATGTAGGAGTAATACAGCTGGTATTTAGACGTTTATGAACTAAAGCATTCCTTTTGATTTCCGACAGCTTAGTGAATGGAAGCCAGTTTAACTTGTTAAATAAATTAACTGAAGGCATTCTCCTGTCAGCATCTAGAATGATTCGTGCTGCTCTTTTCTGAAGCCTAAGAATTCGTTGGATATTCTCATTATTACTATTGTCTCATGCCATACTTCCATACATCAGGGTAGGTTTTATAACAGTGTTATAATAAATTTCCCGTTGTCGTCTCTTCAAATAACGGCATACATGTCTAAGAAGACCAAGGCGTCTGGACATAATTCATCGATATGCGCTTGAAAAGTAAAATTTTCGTCATAAATTACACCCAAAAGCTTATGTGTGGAAGCCTTCGAAATTACAGAGTTGTTTATCATAACATTCAGACTGGAGGGCTATTGTGATCAAACTTCTGGGCAATTTGTTTCCCAGTCACGAGCAGCGTTTTCATCTTCTCATTGTTTATAAACATTCTAAATAAATATATAAAAAAAAATAAATTATGAATCATTCAGTGCCTCAAGGTCCCTATTTAAACATACGGACAAGGAC
The DNA here is from genome assembly GCA_036872915.1 of Nanipora kamurai. Taxonomy (NCBI): domain Eukaryota; kingdom Metazoa; phylum Cnidaria; class Anthozoa; order Scleralcyonacea; family Helioporidae; genus Nanipora; species Nanipora kamurai. Next base: position 5,839 of record JBAHVQ010000200.1, read on the forward strand.
GGGATACTTGAATAATAGGCACTTGCTGTAATTGTTGTATCATCGGCAAATTTGTCAATTTGACCAATTTGAGGATAATATTTACTTCTAATGTTTTTGTAGTAATGTTTTATGCTGGACAACATTGTTGTCTGCAGTCACAGAAAGAGTTAATGGCTTTACGTATTTAGGATATAAAGTTAAGTGTTTTTATTCAAAGTAGGCAAAAATGGTACGGGTGCTGACTTTATTGACATAGTTTATCGAACGTTGCTTTGCAGATACATGTTTTATGACATTTGAACCATTTCGTTGAAGTAGTGGCACTAGCGAAAGGCTGGGAACTTCAGCCCCCGTCGGGATTCTTACCCTACGCGTCGGGAAAAATTGATAAATCGTCGCGGAACGGACTGGAAGAAAAAATGACCAGTGACTCGTAAGTTGTTGTATTTATTTCTCGTTATTGTGACGGGATGGCAGCGCTCACCTTAAATTATGAAACTTTCCTTTGGTATTAGCTCCCTCTCGAGGACCTTAACCTCTGCGTCGGTGGATCTCTGGGGACTCTACTGCACTGTTTCATGGTATCGGATTTCTCAGTTTTACGAAAGAATTCAAAGTGTGTTATTTTTAATTAATGTTAACCGTTCACCAAAGAACAGAATACTAAAGGGTACTTTTGTCAGTTGTGTGGTGACTGAATCAGTCTAGAGCATTTATAGTTGAAAATGCTGGAGCGTATTTGACAGGTGGCTAGGTGCTGACTTGTTTGCTTCACAAATCCAATGCCTTTAGAAATAAATTTTTATTTAGTCACGTCACTCACGGACATTCGAAGACTAACACACCATCCCATGATTAAGAAGTTATATATCAAACACGAGAAGGAGTGCTTGATCTGATTTCCAAATACCGGGAAGTGAGTTGAAAAGCGAGGCGATAGCCGAGTTTTTTGACCAACTTCGAGGTGTTTGGAAATCAGATCAAACACGACTTTCGAGTGTATGATATAGCTTCTCAAACAAATCCGTATTTGAGGAAAAAATCGGGTTTTAAGTTGTTGAAATTTTGTGCTAATTAAGTTCACATATCCAAACGCCGTCTCTGTACTGATTTCCTTTAGTGTTTTCCGCGTGAAGTATTAATGAGTTTGAGAATAACAAGTATGGCACGGCTTACGGTTTTTCCAAACAATTTTGCGCGTAAGGCCGACTGTTTTCGTAATTCTTACCAGCTACCAGATGATTCTAGATCAGCCGAAAATTTTAAGGTTTGGTTCTCACAGATAATACAAAGTAAATGTTGATAGTTTTGTAATATCTAAAACAACGGCGTTTTATGTTGCAAATGTAATGTAGATCTCCAGGGAAGCCATTATAGAAAATGTTCTGATAGATGTGGTGATTTGTTCCTTAAAATTTTTTGAGAATTTTTCAAATCGTACTCCCCTAGAAAAACCTTTGAACTTCATTCAGGCCATCTTAATCAATGTAAAAAATTTCCTCAACCATCAATCGTAAAACGTTAATGTGACAGAGACCGTGCGTCGCAATTTCAAGGAAGGGTGCATTCTACATATCTGTGCTTTGCCTGACGTTTCTTTCATTGCTTGAGATATCTTGGCATGTCACTCGTTAGACAAAAGTTTGAAGAAAAAAAAGGATCTGACAAATACCTTTCTTGGATCATGTCATTACCAGAATCCCTCCTATAGCATCGACAAAGTGGAAGCAGATGAATCTGTTGGATTTGGAATTTATAGAATGCATTTTTATAAGGAACAAATGTCATATTGAAACATTAAATTAAAACATACCCTTGAAAATAGAACATAAAAACCCCAAAAACATACGTGAGGTGGAAGGCTCAGCCTGGTTAAAAAATTGTCATGCGAGAAACAAAAGTTCTTAGTATGAGAGGGTTTATTATTGCTTTATCTAAATCTAACAACTCCTTAATAAATACCTTATTTCCGACTCTATGATGTAGGTAGCTAACAATATTTTTTTGAAAGCTATAAAGTTTCTGGTGGCGCTGATCTTTTCCCAGGCTTGGCTCAGGTGATAGGTCAACTATCCTTGAGAAATCCAGGAGTTGCCTTTTTATTTACTGTGTTGATCAAAATACAAGACAAGAAAGCCTGGCGACATGTGAGTGAAGGCTCAATTTTTCCATCAGATAAGCTTCTATTTACACTAGTTGATTTGGCGTTTATATTTCTCTTGTTTTAACACTACTTGGTTTTCCCAAGGACTCAGAAACCAGAAACTGACGTACATTCATGAAAAGAGACCGAGCCAAGATTTGAAGATTTCTAAGGATTAACATTCCAGACTCAACACTGTGCAATCATTCTAGAATAAAACTATTTAGAAATGATCTAAAATCCAGGTAACTCTTATCAGAGAGTGCTCCGTTAACGGACGTTTTGTTTAATACATATATTTCGATGAACACATTTATTAAAAGGTAAAAAGGCATAAGTTCAATAAATCGTTTCCTTAAAGAGATTTACAATCTGTATGGTCCGCAAGTGAAGTTCTCAATCATTTTTAATCTGTCACGTTGGCATGAAAAACTACCAGTGATATGAAATTTAGTCGATCACATTGGCATTAACCCTTTATCGGGCAGGTTTTCTGGAGGTCTCCCCTTGACGAGTAAAATCGTCTGGCGTTAGCCAGAGTAAAATTAATATGTTGCCATTTGGCAATACTGCCCGGTAAAGGGTTAAGTACAGGACAATAACACCTTCTCAACTTGCCGGATTACGTTCCCTGCAAAACATAGGTATGATCTGTGATCTATATAATGTATTCGTTTCCGACTTGGTAAAATTCGATAAGGTTTGTTTTTCTTCGTAATATGACTTCCACTAATGCTCTTTACTCGACCGTATAATCGCAAGCGGAGGCCGAAAATGCATGCATGAATGTGAGTGAGTCTGTCATTGCCATTATTTAGCATTTATTCCTCACAAAAGTGCCAAAGCAGTTAACACATACATATTTTCGTCTGTCTGACTACTTACTTGAATCAAAAGTGAATGTCTAAAGCTTGAGTCTTTCTTTCTAACGCAGGTGATTTGATCATGTCATGGCTACTTATCGAGGTACGTAATTGTATAGCAGTTCAAATAGATTTTATTTCTTGAAATGTTTGTAGTTACCTTGATCAGTAACATACTGAAAATGTCTTTACTGGATAATTCAACTTATCTATGTTTTGGTAATATAGATGAACCTAACAAGTAAACATTGGATGACAACTTGAAGTAACATTTACCCCTGTTAACCACGTGAATAACTGGACTACTGCTTCTATTGCAGGATACATTAATAATTACGTTTCAGACAGTCAGTCCAATATATATACGTTATTAGACAGTTGAGTGTACTGTATGGTTAAGTATTCTATGAATTATCCGTGGGGTCAGTATTACTGTAATACTGACCAATGGTAAAATATCCCACGATACTGATGTGTCTAATAAGTTATTGATCGTACAACTTTCCCGAACTTTTGCTTTTTTTCGTTTTAATTATCGCGAAACAAGGGTATGTGCAACTTTCGTACTGAAAAGATTGCTTGGTTACTTTAATTCACCTCAAAGGTATTCTAGCTACTGACAAGAGTCTTAAGGGCGTCTAACGACATACCAAAGTCGGAAACGAATACACTTAAATGCCTCAAATGTCGAAGAAAGTTTGTGGCAAATTTTTCGACGTATTAAAATACAACTAATCTTCACGTACTACTTTCAAAATGAGTGGCCGTTCTGTATCGTGGTATCCAGTCACGAGGCGAAGCCGAGTGACTACGTCCCGATACAGAACGCACACGAATTGTGTAAATGACTTCTAAAACGTCCCATGTCACTACATTCGACATTAATGTTGAGTAGAAAGAAAAGTTAAAACCAGTTATATATTATCGTAAAATTTCAATTTGAGTGTGGGTAAGCCGATACAAAACCTGTTGATACAGACACTAGTGTCTGTTAATGTGATACAGAACTGATGTTTATTTAACCAGTTCTGTATCGGGGTATACATGATTGTTCTTGTGAATTTTTCTTATAAATTGTTGATGAGCTTTAGAATGGTATTTACTGAACTTTTGTTGAACAGAACTTGGGAATTCTTGCCGTCAATATCACTAGAAAACTGCTTCGGGTATGGATGATGTCCTTGTCTAGTTATCTTTTTAATTTCGCCTAAATTAGGACACAGCGGAGCCATTCCGATGTAGAAACCGATATTTTCAGGCTTAGAACATTCTACTCTTATGACCATTTGTTTACTGGGAGGCTGCAGAGTTCAATCTTCATGCGATTCATGCAGTTTATCTTCCAGTAAGCCTTGATTTACATAGGTTTCTAGGGAAAATGACAGTTCCGACTGATAATCACTTTGTGCTCCTGGAGCATCACTAATCGTTTCCTCTACCTCCGAAGTTCTTGCTCCACTGCAGACATAGAACAGCGTATGAGAACCTCGGCTTGTTTGTATCTCCCTTTTCTCTTTCAGTTAACGGCTATACCACTACAAACTTTATACAGTTTGTACAGTCTCACAATATTGAAAGAATACCGAACGAAGCTTTCTAACAAGACTGAGACCGCCGACCGTAGTTGCGGGCCCTTATCGAGGGCTGGACTCCGGCTACCAACCTCTCTCGGCGGTCCATATTATCCATGATAAATCTGGCTTTTAAACCTTTAAATGTCAATGTCCTGTATGCAGGACACCAGGGCCCTTGTGCTACGTTTACAATTTTCCTTCGCCTTCTGTTCGAATTTTGACTCGAAACTAACGTTTTTGAAATCTACGGGAAATTTTCAACCAAAACAGTTCATTTTGGCGCTCATCTGGGTGCGAATGGTCAATGCGAACTGTCATCAAATAGTGTGGCCAATTTTCCCGATGGTTTTTAGCGTTTTCTAGACCATTAAGGGTTAATATAATATCGATGGTTAACTCGATTAAATATGCATGTAAACACCCGGAGCCGTTAGCATGATAATATAATATGTTAACATCGATGACTAACATGGCTAACGCGATTAAATACGCAGTGGCAACAGTCTATTGCAAAACGGACGTCACTTTATGAAAGAACTGGGTGCACGTACTCCTCACACCCTGTTTCCGAAAATAATAGCTGTTAAAATCGATGGAGAACTTAAAACAATTAAACTTCTATGTAACCAGCCGACATTTTTGCGTAAACAGTGATTGCTAACATCAGTAGTATTTAATATGGCTAAATACATTAGTAAGCAGCGGAACTGTTAGCATAAACAATGACTGTCATCGGGTGCTCATAACACCGTTGGTTAAACCCTGTTACTCGTCGATGTTAACAGTTTACAGATTTATAAGGATATTGAACTATGTTAAACCGGATAATATTAGGCATTAACACTTGGTAACACGAAACAATCTTTATAAGTGGTGAAGGAAGTTTTCGAGTGTGGGAATTGAGACCCAACCGGGACCAGTTGCGAAAAATTGCAACTCTAGGGCCTCCGGCTGGGAATCGAACCCGAGACACTGCGAATCTAGTGCAGCGCTCTGCCAACTGAGCTACGAAGGCCGTTGCCGAGAGCGTGGTCACGAATTCTGCTTATATACCAGGGGAATGCCGGTGAAGTGAAGGGTATATTCAAGGAATATTAGGCATTATGTTAAACCGGGCCTGGAGCTAGTGGTATATTTGTCATAAACTCGAACATGAACCAGATTTGTGTCCAGCATTCAATCTTTTTGTCATTATTACCATATCGTGGCTTTCGCTAAGGCGGCAAGTTACCTGCAAATTAGATGACCATCTGAGTTTTGGTAGCTCAACGGTTAGAACGTCTCACAGGTCACCAGAAGGTCGCGGGTTCGATTCCCGTTCAGGGCTCCGAAATTGTTTTTCTGAGGTTACGAGTTTTATAAACGTTCACTGGTCCTCCAAAAAATTATTCTAGCTTGGGAAAGACATTCAACAATAGCAGGGACTCTGAAAGCTTTTACAATGGTGTTTGGACTTTAGCATTTTCCTTTTTGTAGGCCTGACGATTTTACTTATCAGGGGGAATCATCCCGTCACCGATGATTAAGAAATAGATTTCTCCTCAGTGAAGCAGTTGTGTAAGCAACCTGATTTTTTTTAGGGAAGGAATATACTGAGAGTACAAACCACTGCAACGGAGAATTAAGGCCGTTAGGCGAGCCTATTAGCAGTAACAGGAAACTTTTCTACTTTAGCCCTTCAGATATTGATTCATAGGCAATCTAAGACGTTCTGTGCAATATATCTAGCAACACGTGATCAGCTTGTATGTAGGAGAGCACAGGCTCCTTCAGGTCCCTGTTTGGTTGCGCCACTGCCGTGAAGGCAATTCAGTCCGAGAGGAGAGGTTCAAAGGCGTTGAAGGCATCGACTGTGGTAAAGGGCGAACTAAAATGATTCAAGTGCGGTGAAGCCATGCGCGTAAGGAAAGACTGTAAGGGAAGAAACTCAAGAAAGACATTCAACTGTTCAGAAGAAAGTATTAAGTAACGAATGAGATTGTACTAAGGTGAAGCATTTCTATAAAGCAGTAGATTCGACAGAGGTAAATGTGGCTTTACATGTAAGAGAAACACTTGAGGTGGTGAAGACTGCACTAACCGTAGATCCGAACTTGTGAAACTCTCGTTACAGGTTCGAATATGCGGATTTTGCTGTTGTTTTATGATCGACATGGAAGAATTTATCTCGTTCACCTTGGCGGAGGCTATATCCTGTTATCCATTACAGTCATATATGTAAAACGTCACTCCAAAAATTAAAACATAATCCAGGCCCGGTGGAAGCTAAATCGACACTGGGAACGGCGTTGTAAAGCAAATGGTGGCGTCAAAGTAAATGAATATTGTTTTCTTGTACTCAGTTTCCTACTTTTACTTTGCTAAATTCGGCAAACTTTGAGGGCTGGCAGATGCTACATTTAAAATATGGGATATGCTGCATCATGCTATCATCGGTCACTGCGGGATGGATATTTAAGTAACCCGAAATGAGTGTCCAATCGCACCGTTTTCCACCGCCAGACAGTTGGCAATCCCCCGCATAGACGAATGCATGTGCTGTGGTATATCCAGTCCGCTATTTAGTCCGACCCCTCAAATAGCTGTCGATCATTGGTGCAGTTTGGAAACGTTTGTTATTTTGACGTGCTTTCTTTTCCAATTTCAACGCGACGCTTTATGAAATCGTCATAAATATATTGAGTCATGATGTTAATGCTACTCCGAGCGACGAACCATACCGGACAAGTAGAGAAAACTCTACTTGGCCCGGCAGGGAT
>JBAHVQ010000201.1:0-16530 GCA_036872915.1 Nanipora kamurai
TGGACACACGGGTGGACAAGCTTGTTGGGGCTTGATATATCGGTAAAACTGACCGTTGCCTCCATAATCGCTTTTCGGAACATAGCAGTCTTTTTAACACCAGGTCTTGCTCAGCACCTCCAAAATAGTTAAAATGCCCAATATTTGATTAACTTGAATAACCTGTCTAAATCCTAACAACTTTTTATTTCAAAACCATTCCGATATCAAAAACCTTGTTTTCGATAATTTCATTTACTCCTAACATACTTCTCATTCTTGAATCGGTCTACATTAAATTTAGGCATCCAGAGTTGAATATTCGCTTAAAAGCCACCAAAGAACTCTACTTCCTTAATGAATCTCTCACTCTATCACTCCATCACGTCTTCCTCCTCTGTTGACAGACCATTAATTATTCTGTAAATAGTATATTCTTTCTGATGATGTGACCTATTCTTTGCGCGTACTTTATGATCGTATATACTCAGTGTAATTAGATGATGTGAGGAAGGCTTTGCAATGAAGTGGAAAGATTATCGTTAGACTTTTGTGTTGTTTTTTAAGCTCATATCTTGATTTATTCACAAGATGTTTATTTTCGTGTTATATTTTGTCTTATAAAAAGCACTGAAAATTTTGGAAAATTGAAATATTTTAACCTTTGACTAGACTGCAGTCACCCCAGGTACACCGAGAAGGCAACGTAAGCACCAGGAACAAGTGAAGTCGGATGTGAAATTATATTCAAAGGTAATATTGAGCTTCTATAAGGTTTGATTAACTCCTTCACATAATATTAACATAGTATTAATACAATATTAGTATAATATTAATATAGACTTGTTATTGAGCTGTTACATGTCAGGCGACACATATGTTATCATTTTTGGTGGCTTGTAGTTTAGACTAAAAGAGCTGCCATGATTCGAACTAATTTGAAGCCGTAACAATTTATTAGTCTAAGTTTACATAAAACGTTTGGATTGTCGCGAACGTTTTTGAGCCGTTTTCTATTGTCCATTAGCAACCAATTGCACAACTGTTGCGTGATTTTCATTTATAATCGCTCTTGAACGTATTTAAGGGACATAAAAAACTACTCACGCAAACAAACATCGCTTAAACAAAACGGGTGTATTTCTCAGTTTCTAACGACGTTATAGATGTACTTTCCCAGTTAAAACATCCATAAACTCCACTGCTCAAATTGTACGTTTTGATTTACGGTAAAATATAAAAGAAGGACAGTTATGCTCTGCCTATTTCTGGCCATGAGTGCAAATTAATCAAGCCAATATCACGCTTTGCCTTAGTTGTGTCAATCCGATACCGTTTTGATCGTTATTATGCCTCTCCGTACCATAATGGAAAACATTTTTTTTTGAATTCCTATAATCGTATTCATGTAAGCAAACTCGACCTCGCGTTTTCAGCTTTAGTATAACATTTTGAGCTTTTCCGGAGAACTTCGCCGTAAAAGAAACGTACCATACCCCAACTTTCGATATCCCTCTTACTCCTTTGGGTATCTCAATTTAAAGTGCTTATGCAACAAAATTCACTGTAGCTTTTTTTGTAATTGTATTCGGAAGAACACTTCAAAAACTCATGCATAAGTAAACACATTGAGGGTTACAAAAATATATGATTACTTTTTCCCACTTGATTGGTATGATATACTCAACGCTGAACTGAAATTTGGAACTGTCACCAGCCTTCAGAAGGTCAATCGGTGTTCGATTCCTGTCTAGGGTTCAGAAATTGTTTTTCAGAGATAACAAGCCTGACGAACGTTTGCTAGTCATCTTATTGGTACTATGTTGTGAATTTTGGGGCCTGGACCCCTGGACTATATATTTGATTTTTGGTTTTGTACTGTACACACGGTATGACGTTATGGCTCAAATTGCATACTTAATTACTGAAGAATGAGATACGAGCTGAAAGTCGTGTCAAGACCAATACTCATGATTTTAAGTGTTCTTCTAAACATAATTCACGCAGGAAATTTTCGTAGCATAAACATTTCAAAATAGTAATGTAAAAGTAGAGAGCTCCACAGCAGTACTGAACCACGTGCAGTTCTATTTACAACGGCGATTTTTCTTGGAATTTTTATTCTCCTGACAGATAATGCTGAGTTAAGTCACTTACTATTGTACTAAACCATTTGTGCAAAGCTAATACGATCTAGCAGTTTCGCGAATTGTTCACGCTTTCCCATAATTCAAAGTCGCCCGTGTGAACACCCCTTGTATAAAACCAAGATGGTCAGGGAAGTGCCGTAACTTTAAAATACTAAAACTGACATAAAACTATATTTATGTTTCACTCTGTCGCAGGGCCTTAGTTCGCAAGGTCAGTTTTACTATTCCTAGGCGTTGGAAGCGCGGGGCCATGTTGCAGTTGAAGTGCGGAAGACCTCTCAATATTTACAGCAATCACTAACTTTTTGATAAGGTTTGGTGAAATAAATGAGCCATGAAGTAAATATTTGTAATTATTAGGCTAAAGTTAGCCGGTGGGACTCACTGGGTAGGATTTTTTCTTAAAACAGCTCTCAAAATGCAAGAAATGGCGTCATAAAAATTTCCCAATGAAACATGCTTCGGAATCCCCTAGATATAACATGTGCCCCCTCAATGATTAGTTGGTTTCTGCACTTCAGCTCTTTCAAAGTTTCGGCAGTGTGCTTACCCTTTTGGCTCTACGCAACTAAAATTAACGTTATTAACACCTTTCGCTTCTAACAGTGGCCACTAATTAACAAAGTCCCACTTGATTAACCCAAAAGTTGTGATTATTATCGGATGGGCTAATAAAGCCTTACTGCTTTTGTTTTTTTATGCTAATACTTTAGCTTTCCAAACTATATCGGTTTGTTTTTCCCAGAAGAAGGGGGAACAGAAGTGAAACGCTAAACGGAACATTCAACCTCAACAAGGATCCGTGATTATAAACAAACGACGATTAGAAATCTCCGAACTGACTGAAAAACAGCAAGCCAGGATGACCGAAGTGACTTGTTCGAATGGTTCCTTCGAAAACAATGTCACTATGTTTGGCCAATGCCTAAAACTTTTTAACTACTGTGGACCATTGGAGAACTGGATGGTAGCAGCCAATAGTCTAGTAGTCGCAGTAAACATGGTCTCCGTTATTGTAACCATCGTTGCAAACGCGGTGTTTCTCATAACTTATTTCAAAACAAGAACCTTGAGAACCCCTCACAATTTCTTGCTCATGCTTCTAGCCGCCACGGATATCACTGTCGGATTGTTCACCCAACCACTTTTTATCGCCAGAAAAATCTCGGAAATCTACCGTGTTCACAACTGCCCATTGTGGGCGGCAGTACGAACATCGATGTACTACTTCTCTGGTATCTCGTTCCTTACAGTTACCCTGGTGACCATCGAACGATACCAAGCTGTGTGTCGGCCAATTATACATCGTACGAAAGTCACAATAAGGCGCTTGGCCATTGTCGTTTTCACAGTTTGGAGCTTTGCTTTGGCAGTTCCCGTTTTCAGTTTCGCTTTCTCGAAATTATACAGATTTTTTATACTGCTAATGGGTGGTTTAATTCTCTCACTGGTAGTCCTCAACGCGTGCCTTTACTATAAAATCCATCAAACAGTCTTGCGCCAGAATTCCAGCATCAGCACACAACGACTGACGGACGTGGATAAAAAAGAAGCTCGCCTGGCAAAGACCGTTGCCCTTCTGATGGTAGTTATGATCCTGTCTTATCTTCCTACAGTCGCACGATCAGTGTATAAAGTTGTTGCTGGGGTAGACACAATCTATTTATTCGCATTGCAACCTTTTGCGGATACCCTCATATTTCTGAACTCGTCCTTTAATCCCTTGTTTTACTGCTACAGAAATGTGGTGATCCGACAAGCGATTTTTAAATGTATCCGTGCCACAAACCCAGTAGTACGAGATTCACCAGTCACACAAGAATGCAGATGATGGAGGACAAGAGAATCTTTTGCAAGGGATTTTGAACGAACGAAGGTTTGACTAGAGACTCTATGCAAACTCTCAGGCGACGTTTAGGCTGACAAACCTTCAACGACAGAACTATACGTCAAAAACAAAATGCGTTGTAGGGTTCGTAATGTAGAGTTTCACTGAAATATTACGATAAAAATATTTCAGTTTATAACTATAACACAGTGGCGCCAGACGAAAATTATTAGGGGAGCACTCAATGAACTTCACAGTTCTCAGAGCTGTCTGTCCGAGCAACTTTCACGCGAGTTAGAAAAGAATGTGGGGGAGAGTAGAAAAACATTTTTTCGTGCTGTGAGAGGCATCCTGTTGGGTTTTTACGGCAAAGTCTGCGGGAGAATAATTTTGTGAACGACTCTATTTAGGGGAACATATAATGCTTACAAAATATTTCAATATTAGAATATATGTACCTTTGCATATGTAATTTGGAGAATTCCGACCTCGAGAAGATCGGAAACTGAGTTTAGTGGGGATTTTTTAGCCTTATTCTACACCTTTCCTCTAATTTATTGCTTTAAAACATTTTTAAAGACAAATCGATATGAACGAATTAAATTATAGAGGGGATTGTCCTTCTAACCAAAATTATATTATCAATAGGATAACTAGACAGAGCGATCTGTTGCACTTGCCTCGTGTTAAATTGGAAACTACGAACAAATCATTTTTTATAATGGTGAGTTGTTTTTAATAGATTTAGTAATACACAAGTAGGTAAGTTTACCTGACTCTATCTCTAATAATGCTAGCTGAATGTAAATTTTTACTCTACAAACTTTGTTCTAAATTTTTCCACCATAAAAATATGGGCAATATTTTTATGAGGGAATGATGTTAACAAAAGCTATGAAATTCTTAGAATACTGCGCATGCTAAACATGAAATATTGGAAAAAAATTTCTATTAGTTTAGTTTCTTTTTTATGCCTAAATACACTCTTTTCCTGCTATACTAAGGTTAACGCATTTTGTCTGAAAAAATATCACTTTTTACTGTGCTGAAGGATCTTTGCTTGAAACGTCGGTTTCTCGCTTTTTCGATTTTGTCAAGCCACTAAATGATTGCCTGTCCATTGCTTTATTTTTAATATTACTGTTGCATCAATACTGACTGGCTATGAATGGTGTGTGAAAGTCGTACAAGAAGTTTTGAAGTATTGCATTCGTTCGCTACATGCTACTGTTACTGGTCTGTTGGAAGCAACCCCTACATATCGACCACGGCCTCGTAAGTGTAGTAATCTCTCATGATCCCAAAAGTACCGTTGATACAGTATACTAAGTAATACTATTATTAAAATTACAATACTATAGAATCTGTGGCACTACTCCGAATTACTCAATTCATGTCTGAAAGATTGACTAAACCTGTTTTGTTAACTGTTCAAGATTATCTCAACGAATTCGATCTTCTCCAAGGCACTATACTTGGACCTCTTCTGTTTTATTACATATAGACCATCGGCCTAATATAATTGCGTATTTCATTCACAACCAAGAATACATGCTAATGATGCTAACATATCGTCGACAAGCAACGATATAAAGAAGAGCAATAAATGTATCAGTTACGACTTAGGTAGAATCCGTGTATCGCTATCAGCGAACAAACTCGCATTAATCATAACTGAAACAGAGTTTTCAGAATTATGTCCAAGCAAAGATCATCTAACTTTACGATGATTCCTAGTATAAGCATTGATTGTTTTCACTACGAAATCTCTCGGAGTACACATAAACCAAAATATGTATTGCAATTGTCATATGGATAAAATATAAAAGAAAATCAGTGGAATAACTGCAATCAAATATATTAGAGATTTTGATCATTGTGAAATCCTAATTACGATTTATAATCGTTCGGCACCACCATATTTGGATTACTATAATGTTGTAGGGGGTACTGCTGTAGCAAAGGCCTTTCGACGGATCTCCAGAAACTCGCAAACACCCTGCACGTTTAACAACCTTTTTCAATTGTGATCATGATGCTAATGAAATGTTTTAGACACCAGGGTGGAGTGAATTAAACTATCAACGTACAGTCACCAAAGCCATATTGGTGTATGAAATTATGTCTGACGAGACTCCAATGTACTTCCGTTCCATCACGCTGCTCGTAATGGCATATAACTGAAGAGACAAAATGTAAGCAAGCAATGGTACTGCCTAGTATAAATTAAGATTTAGATATAGTAGGGCAGTGTCATGGGACGGTCTATCTCTTCATTAAAGACAAAATATGCTTTTTGCTACACACGGCATTCTTGTAAAGCATTTTTAATACCATTTTCGTATGAACTATGAATAAACACATATTTAAATTTATATGTAATCTTTTATTGTAATTTTTCCTAGAATTTCATTTGTGATCTGACCGAAACTGTTGTGTTTAAATAAAATCCTCTGCTCTACTCCGTCTTCCATCTTCTTCTTCAAAACGAGAAAATTATAAATTTAGTGATGAACATGAAATTATATATACACTGTATATATATTTGTAAAACTCAATAAATTTTATAAGACAAAAAAAAAGGAAAATATATTATCGTAATGGATCAATATATCTGATATAGATCTCACTCACGTTTCTCGTCAGAATTTTGGAGCTCAGTAAACATTGATTGTCAAACTTCCTTTGTCGATTCGTGTGTAAACAAAAGGGTACGTTTTTGAAGCAATTTGAAATCTCGTAAATCGTTCTTTATCGGATCTAAAGTACTCGGCTATCTCCTCGTTTTTTATATCCCATAGACAGGTAGACAGATAGACAGACAGATAGAAAGGTAAACAGATAATCAGACAGACTAACCAACAAAAAGACTGATTGACATATTGACAGACAGTTCACTAGATGGATAGATAGAAGGATGGATGGGTGGTCAATGGATTGATAAATTAATAGATAGATTAAAATATACATAATTAGAAGAAAAATTGATAAATAAGTAGACAGATGAAACGATAAATAGATAAATAAATGAAAAGACAACTACACAATCAATTAATTAAAAAGTAAATAGATGAACACAAAGATAAGCAATGATATAAAAAGATAAATAGATGAATAATTATACAGAGAGGTAGACAGATTGATAACTTCAAGAATATTAATCTTATTTTTGATATTCTGTTTATTGAAGAAGCAGATGGCCCACATTATCATCGTTGTGTTAGCAAGTAGTTTGTTCGCCTCATTCGCCGAAGGAATGAAATGGCCTGTTACTGCTAATGGTCGAGTGACATGCGATGGCCAACCTATGCCGTACGTATTTCTCCATCTCATGGACAAAAATTTCCTCATCGATAAAAAGATGGGGTCTGCAAAAACAGATGGTAACGGGCGTTTCACTGTCAAGGGTTCGGGAGGCGGCTGGTTCAATGGTAAGCCTGATCCCTACATCAGGGTAGAGTACAGCTACTCAGGCTTCTTTGGTAAAATGAAAATCAGAGATGTTTTCAGAATACTCAGGAATGGAAGATCTCAGGTTAAAAGTTACAGCAGCCACATCAATTTTGGTACAATCAATTTCGCCAGCATCCATTGCCGGGCTTACGTGCAATTTTACAGTGCACTGAGAGATTTCGGAGTTCGTGCTATGACTGCACTTCCGTATGACACACTCAACATAATAACGAAAGCCATTTTAACCGCTGGGACACCATATGCCACCATCGACGTAGTTCGTATTCCTCAAAAGTACAGCACACTTACGTATCTGACAGCCAAGCACGAGTTTGCCCACACAGTGAGGCATTCCTACGACGGTAGTTTTGCCCATTTCTTGGAGGATGTAATCAAATACCATTACGCACAGCAACATAGGTGTTCCGACAAAACCAATTATGGGTTTGCGTTTAACGAAGGCTGGGCAGAGTTCTGGGCAGGACAATGCAGTGGTAGGTGAATTGTTGCTATAGCGGCATGCAGTATGTTACAGTAGGAACGGGTTAGGAAAACTGTGTCCAGACGGCTTTGATAAAGCAGAAATATGGAATGCGGCTTAAGATATCAAAATCGCCAAATTATAGACTTAACTAACATTCTAAAAACCTTCCAGCTAAAATGTCTTGCAGAGAACCGGTTATCAGTGATGTTCTTCGTGTACTTGAAAACACATGAGGTAATCCTGGGAGGGTCAGAAACTGCTACCCACCGTTTTGATTAGTCTTGTGCTTGCACTTAGATATCACTTACAAACTGAAGCTGGGTTTGAGCGTACCTTATCGTGAAGATCAATACAGTTTTGCTAATTAACGACAGGTTTCCAATGTTCTTGAACTGGGACAGTTTTTACTTTACAACTGGGTTTACGGATATTATGAAGTCTTAGCTGATAATTCTTTCTTTGTAATCTACATCTTCATTACATCTTTAAGTATATCATTGTGTAAATTCCCTTTAAATACTTTTTCAGGAAGGTTCCTAAGATATTATGTTATCTCATTCCACAGTTTTTTCGCTATCCAAGAAAAAGCTTTTACTGAATTTCAAGTTCTGAGCTTTTAATATAGAATTATTGCATGCATGAAGAGGCCAGGTGATCTGGAAACACGAAATTGGACTGGGACTAGTTGTCAAATAGAAATCAATTTTGTTCTTAAATTCGTAGTGGAAATACCTTTCCCTTTACTGAATACTGACACAAAGTTTTAAACAGTTTTGTGAGAGCCACAGAACGTTAAGATTGATTAAGGGTATAAAACTGGATTTTTATTGTGCAGTTAGTCCCAGACCTTTTGGTTGTGGTCAGACCACCTGGAGAGCGTGTACTGGCGGAATGACCACTGGACGTATATCCACGGCATCCCCCCAAAAATGCCCCACTCAATTTGATCAAGTTGTAATTTAATTACTTAGACGGACAAGATTCTGAAGAATTTCTACAAGATATAAAATAAGAACATGGCTACCATACTTACACACTGAACTCTATATCGATTGTAAGGTTGACTTCAGTCAATGTGCATTTAAAATAGTGAAGCCAAATATGGTCGACATGTTGGCCGTTTCCTCCAGACCCTCAGAAGGGCGTGGTGTTAGTGTTTAGTCTTCTCAGAACTATTTACCCTGGGGGGTTTCCCGAAGTCTCCTTGATGACTGAACAACATGGTGGTTAAGTCATCGTTCCCTCAAGAGAAAAATTTGGTCGTCGAAACCGGCCTGGATGGATGTCTCTTCAAGGAGTACATCGCCCTGGAAGTGTTAATAAGTATTTGGTGTCCAGGGGAGTTAATTCTAGGATTTGGGTTCTGGTTAGAGTTATCTTTTGTGTTAGGGATTAATGTGACTAGGTAAGAGACTGAGGGAAACGACCAAAAGGGCCGTACGTCCGTCATTTATGGTTTCACTTTTTAAGTGACCTTTAACTTTATTTATTATATAATACGCAGTGTTTTATGAGTGAATCAGCCATTGTTAAAACTGATAATCACACATGTGCTGATATTTATGATAATCACACATGTGTGATTATCGCGTTTTAACCAACCAATCAACGAGCAGGATTAGGTGCCGTGGCGGGAAAAAAAGTTCTTCTAAAATTTCTAAACGTTCAAAATAAAATTTTTGTTAAATCACTCATTTGCTTTCATTTTTTTTTTTATTGTATAATAAAAACAAAAATACATGGATGCTTGGAAATATGAAATTTATTTCTCGTGTTGAGAAAGATACCTCAACACTCGAAATAAATTCCATATTTCCGCACATCCATGTATTATTCTCTATATAAAGTTCAGTGTGCCTACATAACAACACCATTATGCTCTGCCATTTTCACAAAAAGGTGCAGTCAAATGTTTGATGCGAGACACTTTTTTACGATACTCTGTACAAATGAATATTTAATGGTAACAAGCAATTGGCGACCTTGAACGTTAACTCTTCGGCGACCGTATCGTTTGTTTTGAAACGTTCAGACTTTCAGTATTTTACTCTAGCAACGCCGGACGATTTTACTCGTCAAAGGGAGAATCCACGCTTGCTGAAACTTTGAATTTGAAATTCGCTTCTCCAACAGAAGATTAATTGGTGTAATATTTGTATCAATAAAAAGAGGAATTGCGTGGTCATTCTCTTAGCAAAACATATGACGTGGAACAGGCGCGTCTGGAGAGATATCCGTGGAAGGACTGTTTTCTTGTGTAGTTTTTGTCGATGCCACTGAAGCGAAGTGTTTGGAAGAATTCAAAGGTTATTCATATCAAATTTACAACCTTTTACCCCTCAGCGTCTCTCCGTACAATATGCTAAGGAGCAGTTAACCCTTTAACACACAGTGTCCGATATATTGGACGCCATGAAGAAATAAAGAAACGAGAGAACAAAGCAAAGACAAAACAGAAAAAAATTCCTGCGTTAATTGGTTAAAGATTGGTAAATGCATATGAGGGTACATGAGGGAATAAAGTTAACTAGATTCACAAATAATCCTAATTTTTTTTTCCTAATTCTATACTTGCAACATGAATTCGGAATCAAACTTAAATTTAGACCAGCACTTCCTAAGTTTGCTAATTTCTGACAACGTAATGTTTACAATCTTTGTCTTCGTAGGCAGTTATGAAAATCCCACAGATTACGAAATTGAAGGAAACGTGGCGAAAGGTTTGAGATCCTTGAGAAATAAATGCCACGGTTACAGTGGAGATGCACAAATGATTCAAGTCTTAAAGAAGAATAAAGGAAAAATACACAGCTTCTCGAGTTTTAATTATTATCACAAGTTACTGTACTCTTGTGCACTTTAGTTCGTACTTTTACGAATGTGGTAGTACTGTGAAAGAGTTTGTCATCATAGACGTGGAAACATTTTGGATAACTGTAGCATTCAACGGAACATAAAAGGAAATCAGTTTTGCTGGAAAATGTTTAGTACTAAACCAAGTTCATTTAGTGTCCTCAAAGTCGTTTTCGGGACACCTTAAGGAATTATTACGTTAGATAATGAGCAAATAAAGGAATATTTTGGCTAAGTTTCTTTTTCATTGTATCAAATGAGGTTCAAAGAAAACAGGTCGGTGATTAAAACCAGACAATATATAGACAATATTTAATTTACATTTCAATATTTCATACTACACTGGCAGTCATAAAGAACTACTCAAGCTCAGTTTTTCTGATCGCACAGGGTTCCCATTGCTTATAGACCAAACCTCAATACTTTAGCTAAACTGCATGACAGAAAACTCAATTTCTATATCTTTTGAACAAGACGCACAATTTTCCAGAAGGTTTTTGCCATTATAAGCAGTTTCCAGGGACAGATGTGGTCGCTCGTGAATTTATCAGAAGGTTCAAATCATCGACTGGTACAGCAAGAAAACTGGAAAAGTGGAAAGACATATGGCTCGTGGGCCACGACTAAGCCTAGAGAATCGAGGAAAAGTGTTGGCACTATCAGAGGAGGGATACACACAAAGAGAGATCGCCACTCGAGTTGAGTGCAGTCAAAAGAGTGTGAGTAACACCTTAAAGAAGAAACAAGACACTGGCACTGTAAGAGATTAGAAAATTCCTGGACGAAAGAGGAAAAAAACGGCTAAAGAGAACAGAATAATGGACAGAAAAAGCAAATCAGATCGTTTTAAGACCATCTCGGAAATTTGAGCAGAGATGCAGATTGAACACGGAGTCAATGTTTCGTCTTCAACGGCTAGGAGAACAGGAGAAGGCTGAGGGAAGCAGGTCTGAATGGATACAAATCTAGGCAAAAGCCACGCCTCACTTCTCGTCACAAGAAAGCCCGTCTGCAGTTTGCAAAGGGCGCACAAAGAATGGAGTGCAAGTATGTGGTCTAGAGTCATATTCAGTGATGAATCGAGACTTCTGCTGGACAGGTGTGATGGTCGTGTCTATGTGCGAAGAATAGCAGGAGAAGCATTAAGAGAAAACTGCATCCAATCCACTGTAAGACATGGGAGGTGGAGGAATCATGGTGTGGGGCTGCATCAATCGATAAGGTGTAGGCATGCTTTTGAAGGTCAACGGAAGGTTAGATGGTATCCTGGAAAGCGCACTCATCCCATCCACTCACATGCAATCATTGTCCAGAAACTGGATATTCCAGCAAGATACCGCAACATGCCAGACATCCAGATTGGTGCAACAATGGTTTCATCACGAGAATGTTACTGCGATGGAATTGGCAGCTTAGTCACCAGATCTCAATTCAACTGAAAATATGTGGGACCATCTGAAGAGCGTTGTCCAAGAGAAAAACCCAGCAAACATGGGAGAACTTTGGACATCTAGCAATGATGCCTGGATAGAATTTCCTCGCGACCATCTGGTCAATTTGATTAACAGCATGCCAAAAAGATGTGAAGAGGTCATCAAGGCTAAAGGAGGGCCCACTAGCTATTAAATCTTCCCATGTTAATAATTTGGATAGCCGTATCTGGCGTCATTGTGTTTTGCATTGTATTTATTTAATAAAGTATGTTCTTTTTGTTTGAGCAGTTCTTTTTGACTGCCTGTGTATATTACATGTACTCTATATTCTTTTTGGCAAAAAGTTACAGATGAATTGCCAATTTAGCTAAAGATAAAGTACTTATAAGGAAATGCCTAGCATCTAGATAAACCTTGAGGTTTTCGAGTTAGATGCTGGTCATATTCTATTATAAAATAAGATCATTTTATTTACTCATGGTAAGTCTTTCAGATAAAGTGTATATGAAGTGAAAATTAAGTTTTTCTTATGTAAAAGAACTCATGAAATTATAACGCAACATCTTTTACACTTTTTGCGCACCTCATTTCGCTCTAGAGATATTAAGATTTGTTTGATATGTAAATAACATCTTTCATAGGTCACGTGTGTAATGAGTTGTTGTAAAATTAGCAATGTTGTTGAAGTTACGGAAGTGTCACACGAAACTGCGATGATGGATGTACTTTCCTCGTAACACTATACAGACAAAGTTTCGAGTGATTGAAGAGAATAATTTCAAAGATATGCGTGATTTTTTTATAACTCATTATACACAAGGATGTACAAGGTAAAACATAACCCGAAAATAAACATCTTCATTACAACTAAGATGCATGCAAGGTATAATTTACATATCAAATAAATCTTAGTATCTGTAAATCGAAGTGAGATATGGAAAAAATGTAAAAGATGTTGCCTTATGATTTCAAGAATTCTTTTAAATTAGAAAGGCTTAATTTTAACCTCTTATACACTTCAAGATTACATAGCAGAAGAAAGTATATAAAGTTAAATATGAAGTTACATATAAGGTTAAATGTACTACAGATACATAAATACAAAATCAAAGGATAGACGTTAATACACAGAATAAACAATTACAAGAATTGCATTAACAGTAAGCAAACCCAGAAAGAAATATAATAGTAACGGTGCTTCGGAACATCGTTCAGAGAATTGTTTTTTCAAGTAATGTTGTTTGACTTTATTGAAAAATTATAGCTGCGGAGTTCTTTGAGATCAGCAGGTGTAACTGTTGCCGCAGCTCATTTCCGTAGCTGGTGAATTCTGTTTCTTAATATTGGTTCTAAAGCAACCATTGTAGGACTTACCTTCTGAAGCAGATCTTGTATTACGAGGAGAATTCACTATCATAGCAAAATGAAGTGTTAGTTGAAAATGCTTGGCAGCTGTTTTGTGTCATTGGTAAGAAAATTTAAGAAGTTGCAATTTGTAGTGTTATCGACTGGAAGGAAACATAATTTACATTCGTCCAAACAAACAAATTATTTTCCCTTTTCATGCTGTAAATTAATGTCAAGCAGACAAAACGGTAGGTTGGTTGGTTGCTTAGGCAGTCCAAGCTGACGTTTATTACTAGTTTTATTACACACGATTGAGTAGTAGTTATAGATATACGTTAATTAACGTTTCATCATGCAATCGTTGTGGGTAATGCCTGTTAAAAACCTAAATGACAAGATACTGTTAAACGGGGTAGGTATATCTTCCAAGACATTGGTATCCGTTGCACTGTCTGTTTTCCAACGACCATTAAGCTTAAACGTGGAGCCAGTTGATAAGTAGAGGCTGAGTAGCTCAGTCATCAAATATTCAATGTACAACAACAATTTTGACCAAAAATCATGACCAGCGGACAACTTCAAAAAGTACAAAATAAACCATATTCCGAAGAATAGTGTCATCTTGAAAACTCAAGATATGAGTCAATACAAGACAAAATTATTGTTGAAACTAATATTTCGACTTTATTTCAAAGTCATCCTCAGACAAAATATTACAATAACGTGCAAGAGTCTAAATATAGGAGGGTCAGTCAAAAAGTAATGCATCCAGATTTATTCTCACTACTTAAAATAGACCAATGCACTTAATTTATACATCAAAATGCCGCTAAGAATGTGCTGATTCCAAAACTACTTCTCAACATTCTCCATTCTTCTCAACTGCTATTGTCCATCTTTGTGTAAGAGCTTGTATTCCACGCTCGTAAAAGTCAGCAGGCTGAGCCATTAACCAATTCTGCACTGCAGTTTTAACATCCTCATCACTTGAGTAATGGTGCCCCATCAGATTTTCTTTCAAAGGTCCAAAAAGATGAAAGTCTGAAGGGGCCAGATCAGGAAAGTATGAAGGATGGGTAACTGTTGTCCAGCCAAAATACTTTAAAACCACTATGTGGAAATACTTTTACAGTAAAGGGACATATAAATGGATGGATGTTTTAGATCAATTGGTATATAATTTTCCAAACAAAGTGCTATTTTAATGAAACCAAAACACCAAACAGAGTGCTATTTTAATGAAACCAAAAGATGTAAAGAGTAATGAGGATGAAGTTTGGACAACAATGGAGACTTACCATTAACTACGTTTAAAATTGGTGATACAGTTAGGATATCCAAGTACAAGAGTATTTTCACTGAAGGCTATGAAGCTAATTTCACAGAAGAATTGTTCAAAATAAGCAAGGCTATTCCTGGTGATCCGGCTGTTTATCAGATAGTGGGTATAGAAGGTGAACCAATTATTGGGAAATTCTACGAAGAGAAGCTGTCAAGTGTTGATAAAAAGGTCTTGATAAAGTTGAAAAAATATTAAAAAGAAAAACGTGAAAGTTAAAATAATGGCTCTCGTTAAATGGTTAGGTTATGATAGTAAACATAATAGTTGGATCCCTGAGAGTGATATTCAAAATATAGAGTAATACATATAAATGACTGAAGGAGGGTTTGATTATTTGGAAATGGAAACATGGGTGAAAAATACCCTGAATACGATGATATGAGTTTTGTCGAACATAATGAACAATATAATTTACTATTTGATCGTGAGTCCGCCATTCAAAGTGAAATTTTAAAAGATGGTTTCTCTAACAACGCTGAAACCGTTGATATAAAAACATAGGAAAAGATATATAGACGAGCTTAGAGTGACAATACTTAATCAAAAGGAAACAACGTTTATCGACAGTGATAATGGTAAAACAGTAACCATCACTAATAAAAATAATGCCACCCAAGTCAAAGCCCCTGGAGTAGAATTCGTAGAATATGATGACGAAACATGCAATCGCATAAATGATGACAGAATAATGACAATATCATTCATAAATTATGATATAAAAGTAGATGACTTCAATGAAGAAAAATTTGATGAGTTAATGGATCAACTAAAAACACTGAAGATTAAAAACTAATATTGAGGATCAAGTTGAGAGGGTGTACGCTGTAACCAAAATTATCCAGAGAAAGGAGGGAATTCAAATGAACCCTAACAACCCAACTACCAAGGAAATATTAGATCGATCTATAGTTAAGGAACTAAAAGATGGCACAGATACACTATACTTCAAAAGTGAACATAGAAATAAAATATCGAATCCAACACAAATACTGAAGTTGGGTAAAAAAACTAAAAGTGGGGTTAGAAATATTGTCTACGTGTCTAATAAAATATACACTAGCCTTCAAACAATATAAAGAACTGATTAATAGGATAAAAACCCCACAAGATACAGTAGAAGAAGAACCAACCTCGGAGAACTACCCATTAGTCAAAGTCAGCAGAAGGTACACTTCCATAGAAAGCCTAACCAATAAAGAGAACTGTGAGCTCGAAGCCTTACTACACCCTGAAAACAGAATAGACCCAAAATCAATGATTGCAGACAACGGCGATCTGCAAATCCAAGCAAACCAATTACAAGAAACATTGGAAGAGACAATCAAACAACGAGACCAAACAGAGAACCCAGAGGCGTACATACAGCTAGAAGGGAGGGTCATCGGCATAAGAGAGGCATTAGAAAAAACTGAAAGACAAAGAGAAATCGAAGAAGTCAGAGCTGAAGAAGAAGAAGTCATTAGTAAACTATAAAAATTCAAAGAGTGGGCTAAAGAAATCTTAGTTGGTGTAAGCTCTTTGGCAATATCTATCGACGGCATTATAACAACAGTCATCATAGGCACTAGAAAAGCTGTAGCTAAAGGCGCTCAAGCCGCTGGAAAGTTTGCAAAAGCCGTATATTATTATTATTATTATTATTATTATTATTATTATTATTA
>JBAHVQ010000202.1:0-14829 GCA_036872915.1 Nanipora kamurai
TCCATGGCATACTTAACAGCTGGTATGGTAGACCGAGGAGAAGACTGCTCTCTTGAGGCAGCAATGTGTAAAGTATGTGCTGTTAATTCATGCAGGGATATTTATGGATACTGTTCTTAAGCCTGGTTCGCATTTGCGGTAACTATTGGCGACTGTTCTGTCCCCAGCTATGATGATCCTTAGGACAGCCACGTTCACATTCATCGTAAAATTTCGTATCCTTCGGCGTCTGCCTTGGATTCATCTTTGAAATAGAAATGATTGTGATTCATGCGAGTCTCGCGATCAGACCGGGGATCGTCTTTACGTCACTCAAACTACTTCCAAACTTCACCTAAGAATGCCCCACGAACGGGAAAAATCCCGTCCCCTTATTACAATTCGTACAACAATTACGAACTAAGCTTCAAACGTTTAACAGAAAACGTTACATTTACCTTCGGTGTAGATTTACGGTTCGGAAGGCGTATGGGAAAGTGTTAATGAAGATTACGGACTTTGGGAGGTATAATTTAACTACAAAATATATGTGCGTTCTGTCTAACTGTTTGTCTACCCCTTCTTCCTATTCCTTCCTATTCCTTCCTATTCCTTCCTATCATCCCTTCCCGTCCCTCCGTTCCATCCTTACCTGCATTTCTTCCCTCTCTCTCGCTTTCTTCCGTCCTTCCGTTGATCTTTTTGTACTTCTTCTATGTCTCTAATTGTCAATATTTTTCTCAAACTTGCTAAGGTCTTGGCTATATGAAAGCATTCCCATATGAAAGAATCTTGCGAGATACAAGAAAATTGATGGTATTTGAGGTAAAAGTTCGGTTTAAAATGCAAAGAACTATATCTCCAGCGTTTGCACGTTGTCATTATTGTGGTCTGTTTTACTTTCCACGAGTAGTTTTTCCCTTCGAACATTCGTTTGCATAAACCTGAAGCTTGGCTCTAATTGAGCCATATTATTGTACTCATGGGCACACTAGAAGTGCACTGGTCTTTCACCTCTGTAATTTTGATTTGATTCTGTTTCCGTGTTTTTATCCTATTAAAAAACCCTGGTCAACCGCGAGAAAAGTGTCGTACAGTTTGATTTAACCAAGCACCGCAGGTCTTCTTTGCTGGATACTCTGGTTTCCTCCTGTTGTGACACTGGACACATGACGGGTGACCCGTACTTGAGGGATTATAATAAATAAAATAATGCAAACCACTTATCGTCATCTAGGCCTAAGTTACCGTCGAACTTTGGGAATAGCCGAATATGCTAAACTGTTCATTCTTAACGAGAAATAGTAAAATATAGCGCTACGTAGGCAGTTTTGCTCTGAAAAAAAACCCGTCAGTATTTTGTTTTCTTGATTTCTCTGCCGAACACTACCTTTAAAATCTTTTCCGTCCCAAATGTGGCCCGTTGTGGGACGGGGGGAAGGATAAGTTGCTTCTGAGCCTCAGACTCAAAGGAAACTCAAAAAGGCCGCAAGGGAATAGGAATTTGAGCACAGTTAAAGCAATATCCCGTCTGAGCGGACGACAAACTCTCTTCTACTACCTCATCAATTATTTTGTTTTTTCTTGTCTCCCAGATGTTGGGAGACATGTGAGCAGGCTTAACTAGGGTCTTTTCTTGTAAACGGAGATGAAGAGAAAAGACTTTCGGTCCGTGTTTGGCTTGCAGCAAGATGTTGGGAAATTGTAATTATACTGTAACACTCGTAGATAAAAATGATGTACGTGGAAGAAGTAACACTGTTGAAGAACACGCGTGTTTAGCGAGATATTCATAATACTACTCGTGTTTTGTACTCATGGTATTATCACTCTTTTGCCAAACACTAGTGCGACTTTTCATTGATTCTTCGAGAACAATTGTTATTTTCCATTAATTTCATTTCAGTCAAGTCGAAAATAGAATAGAAACTTCCCGAGTGAGTGGTATCTATCACATATACGGAATTTGCTCGTGTAGTTGACGAAAATTTAAGTAAAAGAACCAATGAGGAATGGCTAAAATTAGTTCAGATAGAGTTAAAAGTATTTACCATGCAACAGGCTAAATTGTGTAGCGATTCATCTAAAAAGTTGAGCATACCTATTGGTCCTTCTCTGTCGGCAACGTGCAGTATCGACACTGATTGTGTCATCGCTTACCGAAGACTGACAGATATTTCACCTTGCTGCATTAGTTATTATTATTATTGCAAGTATTTTGGCGATATTGCTTTTAAATTGAACAGTTTGTTTTTATTTTCTTAATGAAAGGCAACATCATGTCTTCGAATTGCTTCCGTAAAACTAAAGCACCGAAGATATCAAGTTTTTAACAATACTGTTAATACTTTGCTAAATTCTTAAGGTTCTCTTGGCTACTACATGTTGTAATGAAGCTTTTCTTCGTAGCAAGACCGTGCTAAGAGAAATCAATCAATGTATAAATTGCTGTGCTAGAATAAGATAAGAGTGTGTAACTGACTCTATGCGCTAGAAATGAGTAACCTCTTATAATTTAGTTGATTGATGTAGAATGAACAAGCTGTGGGAGATGCATGTATATGTAAATAAGTACTTCAGCTTACTATCTAGATCATATCACACTAAGAATTACAGTGCTAATCCTCTACATACTAGAAAGTATCAAGAATGGTGGTTCTAATCCTGAAAAGCTAGCCGCCGGAGTTTTTGAAAGAAATTGTCATGTTCCACGATATCCACTGAGTTTATGAAACTGTAAGTTGTTCGTAAATTCTCATTTAAGTTTGACACATAGTTGGCAATGACTTAATTTAATACAACTGCCAGAACGATTAATCTGGATTGTACCAATTAGTTAGAAGCTTGTGCTAAGTGTCATGCAGTTGGTCACCAGTGGTAACAGTGTTGAAATAAGCTAATCAGCGTACATCGATGAGTGTTTTTACGCTTCGAAAGAAGGCCTGGTAACTGTAAAGTAGTTTTCTATTGAGCTGACGCCGTAGGTGAACGTTCCGACGTATTTCAAAGACATCATTGATTCACCTGGCTGTCGTTTTTAAAATACTTTGAAAAGTCGACATATTGGATGTTTTTCACATCGGATGTTGGCAGGTAGGCGACGGGATTTCGGATGTCAGAATATGGAATGTTGCCTTACCAGATGTTGTCGTATCGGGTATCGACCTGTCGGATATCGGCGTGTATAGACTATTGACGTTTCGGCCCGTGGGATGTTGCCATGTGAGACATTATCGCATCGGTTATCGACCCATCGGATGGCTAGAGTAGAAGATGAACTCGGGTGAAGAATAATGATGTTAATGCTACTCCGAGTGACGAACCATACCGGACAAGTAGAGAAAACTCTACTTGGCCCGGCAGGGATTCGAACCCGCGACATTCGGTTTACTAGTCCGACGCGATATTGGAGAAACTAGATCGTGTTTCGAAATATCAAGGGCCGAAGTAACATCAATTTCGCGACCAGCTCCCAACTTCACTTGTGGCTCAGTTGGTATAGCGTCGGACTAGTAACCGAAGGTCGCGGGTTCGAATCCCTGCCGGGCCAAGTAAAGTTTTCTCTACTTGTCCGGTATGGTTCTTCACTCGGAGTAGCATTAACATCATTGACCTATCGGATATTTCGCGTCGGATATTAGTGTATCGGCGGTCGTCATTTCGGTATTGGTGTAATGTTGGAATATCCGATGTCGGTATATCGACTTTTGCATATCGAATATTAGTGTGTCCAATATTGGTGTATCAAGTACTGGCGTATTGAATTTCCACATGTTCCGTGTGGGCATATCGGATATAGAACATGTCCGGCATTAGCAAATAGGCTGTTGATATTTCGGGGTCGGGTTATGGATATTGGCAACAATAACACAGGTGTTACGGGCATCGGAGTATTGAATAATAACATATCAGATATCGGTATATCGAATATAGACATACCAGTTATCGAATATTGTGTATCAACATTCGGCCATTGGCATACTTTGATATTGGTGCTTCTGGTATTTTTTTGGTTTCGCGATGTCCAGAATTGCGGTTTGCATATTCAGTATTCGTGTATGTTTTACCTGTCGGTGTTGCAGCTTTTCCCAATTTTTATGGCGACGGAATATATTAAAGTTTGAAATAGTTTTCACTTTCCTGCTGGATTTTTTTCCAGTGTCTTTGAAATATTTACCTTAAAATATTATATTTACTGAAGTTCAGTTATTTACTTCTTAGATTCGGGCATTACACCAGCCAGTCACCGCGTTTCAAATATCAATTAAGATTGTAATGTAACACCATATTGGCCGCAGATCATGACATTTTTACGTCTAAACTTAAACTTTTGGCGAAGTGTATCGCGTTATGGCTATTCCAAGTTTGGTTTCCCCCTGGCGAAAAGATACTTTTTCGTTATTTTTATTAATCTTTAGTTAATGTGCTGTTTACGAAAAAAATATCCTTTCTTCTGTGTCGATGATACGGCGAGAATGTTTTATCGAGTGTAAAATCTTAACCCCTTCCTTGACACGGGGGTCTTTTATTATTTTACTCTGGCTAACGCCAGACGATTTTACTCGTCAAGGGAAGAGATGCGGCAGTGAAGGAGTTAACGCTTTCTACCTTAGTTCCACTTCCATTATCAACATTCTGGCTAACGCCAGCTTTGTCAACTTTGAGGTGACTTAGTCTGGAGAAGTTAGGCATATATTAGATCCAGATAAATTAATTACTTATCATTTTCCTACTAGATTAAGGATTTTTTTAAATACACATATTAATTTGTTATTATGAAGGATCAACGAGTGTCACGTACATGTTCGTGTCATGCATCAAGAAAAGTGAATTGCGTAGTTATTTATTATTATCTTCGTTCAAGGAATTTCTGGTTATACATTTCAAGATTTTTTCTCCAACTGAATAAGGATTACCCGTTTGTCTTCTTGTCTTTGACGTAACTTGTGTGGATAATTTGACTAAAATGGATTGTCATCGGTCAATTTCCATTAAAACAGATATTTAAGATGAATTTTTAGTAATAATTAAGAATATAAGTATGATGACACCTTATAATGATATACACAATATTATACTTTCGTCGTTAGAAAGTTAAAAGGAAGATTTTACTGCCTCTGACTCGTTGAAAAAAGTTTGTTGCCATGAAATATTCCTTTTAACTTTCTTACACCAAATCCTTACCGCAGTTTTGCTATTTTTATATTTTAGCGTCATAAACAATTATTTTACTTTCTGGAGTTTATTTTATTCATTCTTTAATCATGTTGAATCCACATTTAATGTGGATTCACTTGACAGGTTGAGACTGCAGTCAGCAGTACACACCTCAATTACGAACCAGTACAATTAGTAACATACAGGTATGCTCCACCATCTCAATCTGTGTAACGAGTGGTTAGCATCTTACCGGCGATGAGAAGGTAACAGATCGGATTCCTGTTGAGGACTCATAAAACTTTCCTGAGTTTATAAGCTTGAGAAGCGTGCACATTTAAGATCCAAATTAAATAAGTTTCTACTTCAACAATCAATAATCATAACGTTTTATTGAAAGCATGGTTACATTGCAGCCAATTGGCTAGATTGTATAACTTTTACAATGGAAATTGCTTACAAATAACAATTAATTGCAAAAATCATCTTGAGTTGTTGATTATGTAGTTCGCTAGTTCTATTAATGAGAGTTTGGAAAACGTTTAGTTTTAATAATAGGTAGTGCAATAGTTCTTTGTCTACAAATTAGTATCTACAGAGACGTGTGCAAACCAGTAAGCATAAAATTTGGATATCTGATATTTCAATTTATCAGGACAAACGCGAAAAAGACAACATTTATTTAACCCTCTTATTCCTGTACTTCGATAATTTAGAATTCCACTATA
This sequence comes from Nanipora kamurai, assembly GCA_036872915.1. Classification (NCBI taxonomy): domain Eukaryota; kingdom Metazoa; phylum Cnidaria; class Anthozoa; order Scleralcyonacea; family Helioporidae; genus Nanipora; species Nanipora kamurai. Next base: position 5,865 of record JBAHVQ010000202.1, read on the forward strand.
TTTAACTCCAGACGAATTTTATTCAGTGGGGCAAAACTTCTGATCTCAACGACTGCTTCTATTTCCCTATCGAACATCTGTCATTTTGTATTTTCATGTGTATCACCATTTACCGCAATATTTACTTTTTTTAACTACAGTTTTGAGCATTACTCTTATAATGACTGATGACATCATTTTGTATTATATATAATAGGCATATATAATTAATAATTCATATATATATATATAAACTATTTCTATGTAAACAAAATCCCAACGCAGCCAGGTGAATAATGTGTAAGACTATAGATCAACTTCTTCTAATTTGCTAAACACCTTAATAATGTCAAAGCCTTGCTGCCTGAATTCCTCTGAAACAAAGTCAATAATAAGTATCTTTGCAATATCGGCCTGGACACTTTGTGAGATGGTTATATCTCCCTTCAGATCTATCATTTTGCTCAGTGCCTTGTCATGGTCATCCGTCCATATAATTTCATCAGTAAGCTCTTCCCATCGTGTGTTTGCCTCAATTCCTTCTGATGTTTCTCTGGTTTCCTCTAACCAGTGTCTCATTCCTGCTATATCCGTCTGATCTCCATCTGGAATAACATATTTAATAACGTTGTCTTGGAATTCGGAAGCTAATATTCCTAGCCGCGGCCTGTTCAGCCTGTACATGATATCAATAATATCGTTGCATTGGTTCGTCAAATCGTCCGAAACAAAATCGGAAATGTAATTCTTTGCTGTAGAAAGCTTGACATCTTGCAATATTGAGGAATCTCTCTTTAGAGTTTTCAATTTATCAAGGGCATTGTCGTACCGGTTTTTCCAGGCAATCTCACGTCTTAAATACTCCCATCGTATTTTTGGGTTTTTCGCTCGTTCCAACTCTGCGTTTTCAGTCAACCACTTGAGCATCTCTTGGATATTCTTTGATGGATGTTCAGGGAAGACAAAGTTGACGACATCTTCTTCGAATTGACAGGCTAACTTTCCTAACTTCATCAAGCCATTTACTCTTTCCACTACCTCAATGATATACAAACCTCGCTTCTTATGTTCAGGAGTTAATTCACTGACTTGTAATCTTGCATCATCGAGATCAACTTTCTCTTGATGGGCAACTACATTCCTATAATGCCTTATTTTTTTAATGGTATCCCAGTATTCATTGGGCAACCTATCCCGCGATTTCCACAGCTTTCTCGTTTTAGGTAAAGATAACGCTTTAATCAAACGATCCTTCCCCCTTTTTTTATCGTTATTTTTGCAATTGTCTAATTCGTTTTGCATAAAGTTGTAAGCATCAAAATATCCAGGGTTTGCATCTTCTGGAAGAACAAACCTGGCTAGGTCTTGTTCAAATAGGAAGGTTACTTGTCCTAATGCTAAACGTTTCGTAATTTTCTCTTTTTCTATTCTCAATAACTTGTTGTCGGTTTCAAGTTTCTTAACCCTTTGCTCGAGCTTGTAAACTTTCGATTGTAATTCACTTTTTTCTGCTTTTGTTTGGTCAAGTTTCTTTATGTCTGACGAAATTTCTGCCGCAAAATTTTTTAAGTCATTCTCTAGTTGATGTAGTTCCTTTGTTACGTCTTTGTTTCCACTGAAACGTCTCTTTAGCGCATGTATACGGTGTGATATACCTTCTGTAATCTGATCCAAAGTATTAGCTTTTGCCATAGCTCTTTTGATGGTTGACCTTTAAATCTATTAAAAACAGTATAAAAGAACTGAGATCGTTAATATAGTGTAACATTTATAATACAGGCGAGATTACCGAGCTTGACATACATGAAGTACAAGTATAATGCAATGCTAAACTATACAGTGCAAGAAAATACAATGTAATTGTAAGTAGTACGGTAAAATGAGGTGTATTAGGAAAGAAAGGTAAACTTTATCTATAAAAGTAACCCATGAGATCTAAAAGGCTGATATCCATGGGGGTCCTGTACAAATAAACAATAAACAAAATATAAACATAAAAATACAAAAACAAAACAATTAACTTAGTTACCTAACTGTGCAATTTACAATTTGTGACAATTATTACGTATAAAGTTTTTTGCTAAATTATCCTTAAAACATTAAAAGAGTTTTTTAATTCCTGTGATTAATCATTTAAAAAACCCGGATTGGCCATCAAGTAAACAGAATGTTTTTTCATATTATATGTAATAGTCTGCCTGCTTGATATATAGTACATACTTATAACAGCGAACGTCAAAAAAGAAATTATAGATGGTTGAAAAGCCCTCTTATCCCTCTCAGTTGACAGATTTTTTATATCGTTTTAACATAGTTGTATCTTCTCGCCACACCAATTGAACGCCAATCACCCCAGCCATTTTCAAATACTTTTTAGCAAGTTATCTTTATCAGGCTAGGTTAATTTTGCTTTAGTAATCCTTAAGCGACCAATAATTTTAAGGTCTGTTTGGTCAATGCACTTAGTATTTGACTCTGCGTAATATGTTGATTGAAGATCGAGAGAAGGCTCCCACATGAAGAAAATGAACAAGTTGATTTTCTTTAAACTATATACCAAAATGTAACGTATCCAAAATGTAAGAGCCCATGTGCGGGTGGACAGCTATGGGTGGGATTCTGTAAAGAATCCCAAGAAAATTACCAGTGAAAGAGAATCCGCTGACAGAAATTCAGAGTTGCAATGCACCTATCCGTTGTGTGAATCGTTGGCCTTATCTTTCCTGGGAGACTGAACTCAAATCAGTCCCCTGACTTTAACGCTTTAGCTTTGAACCATGCATATAAGCACGCTTTAATGTATGCAAATTGGAAGCATAAACATATTTCAATAGATTTAAAAGGATTTTGAATAGACTGAATAATTTATCATTTCTTTTAAAAAATCTGGAAGCGAAAAGGTTAAAATAACTTAGTTTCATGCTAATCACTGCAGGGGTTAGTCTGTGAAGGCAGACCTGACGGTAAACAAGGATTTATTGCATTCTTCCAAAAATTAGCTACCTTGGTAGATAAACATGCTGAAAATAGAAATTATCTATAAGTTTGTCAATATTCTTAATTAGTCTAAGATGTCGAATTAATTCTATTTCAGCTCATTCCTCAATTATCCGACTCGTGCAAATACATGGCTCTAAATAAAAAAGTTGTGAAAAATTAAAATTAAAAATGTTAGAATTAAAAATTAAGAAAATTTTCTGATAAATCCTTGTTCATTGTTAGGCGTAACGGAACAGAAGTATCGGAAACAATAACCGGGATTTTTTTTCTTGTTCATGCAAACCGTATAATTTTATTACACATTTCAAGCCAGTTATATACATCTTTTAATAAAATATGCTGGTTTGATATATTCGAGTTACAGCCTAAAATGTACCCTGAAAGTCTACATTGTGACCCTAATTAGCTTAATACTCCGTTTACACGGCACAAAATTATTGGGATTACGATCCGGATCGGCGCCGATCGCGATCGAAGTTGTTTATATAAGCCTTGAGTGCCAAAGTCGTAGTGAAAATGGTGGAATGCCCTCGGTGGCCCATTGTGTAGAAGTAGGACTACGGAAAGTATACTCTGGAGACTACAAATTATTTTTTTCCTTTTTCGTATGAAAAAACTGAATAGTAAAAACATGCTGTTGACGTCTCCACATAAACTCTCTATTCTTGTTGGGGAGAGGCTGTCGTGAATTCTTGCCTCCGCTAAGCTGTATATCCCGCCAGATCACAGAGTTTAGAGTTTTAAAGATTTGTTTCACTTTCAGAAAGGATATCTCACACTCTCACTCACTCTCGCACTGAAAAACTACACCTTCATACTTGCTCACAGTCCACATACCACGCTCCTCCTTGCTTTTATCCGATCGGCTATATGCTACAATCTAATTAATCCAGTTAACCAGTTCATGAGAGCGCATTTTCCCAAGCAATCATCGTCTAAGTTATCAATGCTCCAATGACGCTACAGATAAAGTAAACGAAGACCATCTCACTCACAACTACTATCAGCCCAGTCTCCGACACGATAGGCCAGGGTCCACCCAATCAACAAAGAATAACCGAGAAACGAGAAACAACAACCCAGACTATCAGAGCTGGATAATTTTCGATGGGATGCAATGAACAGGATTGTTTTTATATTCCAATGAATATAACTGAAGCCTAAAAAGAAATAGACCTTTGAGATTGGCCATTTTTTGGATGGCATTAAAAAGTGGAATCACGTCCGAGAGGAACTTTGTTGTGCTACCAGTACAACCATTAGGCTGCATTTTAACCAGCTTCCCTGAACTAGATGGCCCCGGCTAAATATTATTAAAATTAAAATTGAAATTAAATGAACTTGAAACCATATGGTAGTCAAAGTGGCAACTAGGTAAAGGAAATCCTAGTACTTGCTGAAAATCGGTGGATACACCCATCGTATTAGCAATTTTTTAAAGCTATTAAGGCAATCATTAATTCCGTCGAAAACATACAGTTTCTTATGATTGTGGATTTTTTTGTTTTGTTATACCTTTCAATGTTGATCCAAATGTAAGTACAAAATGTATTTTGTTAAATAAAGATTGTTATTTGTTGAAAAGTAGAAGCTATAATCTGATCAGACATTTAGTGTGGAGTTAGTGAATAATGATCATGGAACATACTGTCAGCCACTCTTTTAATATGGTTTCATTCTAGCGGAATCAAAATAGATTTGTTCTGCTTTCATTTCGTATATGTGAAGACCAAACTATTTTTATGTTATAGTATATCTGTCAATGCTAGTTGTCTTACCTTAGTTGTGAAGGTGTCGAGACATTTTTTTTGTTGTTAGAACCGGTGGTGAATATTACGCACATATTAGGCATGTTTATTCATTTTATATTAAATTTTAACAATTGATCAGCATGACATGTCGAACTTTTAATCACTCAGGTACCCAACAGGTATAGCGATGTTCCATAGAATATGTTGGATTTTGTTCAGAGAAGGTATAGTGATTCATTAGGAAAATTTGACAACTACGATAGCGACAATACCTGCCTATTGTTCAAGTCGATGTTTTCGAGGGTGCATTGCTCTTACTGGCCGCAATGGCCACTCGTCGTTCTAATAGATTCCCTTTTCCAAGTAACGGAGATGAATTCTGTTTATTCCGTAGGGTATTTTTACCCTTGTCCTAACGCGACATGACTGAGCATTTCCGAGTATTGCCGTATATGCTAACGGGGGAGTACACCTTCGTAACCGTCTGAAATATTAAAAAAATTGAAAACACCTTAAATCACGTAGGCTCTGTGTTAAGAACGATTTTCTACACAATTATTTGTTAGCCGAATTGTATAAAATCTGTTAACTCAGGCGATAGTTGACTAGCCTATTTCATTTTTTAGGATAGTTTCTCGATGTTTTGTTCTTAAAAATAATATATGTGTTTGGTTTGATCTATAATCTTAGTCATGGCAACGGAAAACACTATTAACCCAAATCCATTATTATATTGTAGTATGTGATATAAACTTATGGCATCGTCGGTATGGCCATCTGATTAGACAGAATTACGAGAACAAATACCATCCAAAAAGTGTTTATTCGGTTATCCATGACATTTTCTAAGTTTCGTATGAATGTTAGTCTAATAATGCGGTAAGATTTTAATAGAGCACTACAACAATATCGGTGGCTTAGGTTAAAAGTAAAAGTGTATTTATTTAAACTGGACCGAAGCTGTTCTCTCATGAGGTCCAGTAAGAGCCGTCCTTCACGAGCCCAGTGTTACCACAGGAGGAAACTGGAGTACGCAGAGAAAACCTTTGATGCATGGCAGAGTCATATTGGACAACACTCTTCGTATCTCATTTCCCGTGTGACCAAGGTATCTTTAATCAAAAAACTACACGGAGCCAGGGTCCGGTTACATAGAACCTTCACTGAAGTGTCCATCTTAAGTGAGATTCTTGCAATTCAAATAAGTGAACATTTATGCGAGTTCCACCAAGAAGTTTATCGTTCAAGGACATTTGTGAGTTACGGGATCATTTAAGGTTTTCAGGTTGCACATTGGTATTACAGATAACGCATCACCGAAAATTCGCACGTACATTTACGGGACTTCAGTTTGTCCTGTGAATGTTTGTTCTTCAATCATACTTTTCGTGAGCCGAACTTCAGTCTATCTCCTAAACTACTTCCGGTCACGGTAGTTCTATTTTTTTCGGTGTACTCGTAAATGAATTTTACTCTTTATCTCCGTAATGAGGAAAAACTTGCTTAAGACAATTTAACATTATCTACTTCAGGTACAGTTGATTATAAATTTTGGGTGTCTGAGGTTGGCTTAAAACTACTCAAAAAATTAAGTAACTTTGTTTATTGCCGTCACCATCCTAGCTTGCTAATACACCAAGGAGAGACCCATTCAGTGAAAGCAGCACATTTTCTATACCTGAAATTTTATGATTTAATGGTGAGTTTGGTTATGAATAAAATAGATTGACTACTTCGTTAAAAATGGACAGCGAAATCATACCATGCAGCTGTAGGAGTATTAAGCATTGTGTAGGATTGCAACCCATATTACACGCCATCACGCCTGATGTGATGTGGGAGTAGGTATGTAATATGGGGTTAAAATCATTGTTATGGCTTTTCTTGTGTTCCGCTGAGCCCCGGTATTCGTACTTCCTGAGACTATTATGAAAAACAATGAAGCAAGGTTTCTTCATGTTTATCGATCATCTTAAGAGAGCCACTTGCTTGCTAATTTTTCGTGCAGCGATCACTGTCTCTATTCTTACGATAATGATTATTCTTGACATTCTAGTAGATAATCGCTATAATTTCTCCATATATAATTTTGGTTTATTTCAATGTTTGTTTCTGGAAACAGAAGCCATTACAAAACATATGTGTTTATATTAGCAAGGCGCTAATTTTAATTCTGGGAAGGGGTCACACCGGTTTCCTTCCAGGGGAGTGGAAAACATTTTCGGTTTTGAAAGCTGAACACAAATGTTGTTCATGTGGGAGCTTGAAGTATATCAGACGACCAGCGAACATTTGTCAAGCTCGTGATCTCTGAAAAACGATATGTAACCCATAGACGGAATATAAATCGAACCAACAACCTTCTGATGAGCGGTGAGACGCTCTAGCCATTGAGCTACCAAGACACAAATGGTGAGCTAAGGTGCATATTCGTCATATGTGCAACCTTAGCGGAAGCCGCGATATAATAATGATGAAAACATTGAAAGCTGAACACAAATGTTCTTCATGTCAGAGCTTGGGTGTATCGGGCGATGGTGAGCTCGCCATTCGAGTCTTGGTAATCCAATTGATAGAACGTCTCACCAGTCATCAGAAGGTTGCGGGTCGATTCGCGCAACTGGTCCAGAGTTCACCGTTTAAACGCCGCCTTAAATGTCTTATCCAAGGGAAACTGCCCGCCTATGATAATCACGTCCCTTTCCTAAAATCCAGTATCGGGCTCCGCCCGTTAAATGTTTCGCTACCGCGTTTGCGACTTTACAAACCACTCAAGTGGAGTTTTTTATTTTTAATGTTTATTGATTAGATGTAAATTTTAACTTAATGTAAAGCCACTGTACTTTTTAAGCCAAACATCCTTATTTAAAGATGTTGTTTTTATAGATAAATAAGGTATTTAAGTTTTTCATCTACGAGAGCGAATATACAGCTGCTCATATCCGATCGTCTATGAACCAATGAAATTGCAAGATTTTCTTATTCGGACCTCTGCACCACAGCCATGCTTATAGTTATATTACCATATATTGTCGGTGCGCGATCCATTCACTGGAGTGATTCTTTTTTACCAAAGAGGAAACTTTGAAATATATGGAAATGAGCAATTTGTGACGACATGATAGAAATATACGTTAACCGTAAAAATGACGTATGCCAACGGTAAAATTCCATATTCCCAGCGGGGATGTCCCACACGAATAAAGCTTTGCATTAAAAAAGTATTTACATGAATGTAGCTTAATTTAATATAAGTGTGTAGTATAATATATAATGCAATATAACTAATGTCGATATTGCCATATATCGTCGAGTCTCAAACAACTTGACCGTGAGGCCCATTTATAGACGCCGCTTATATAAACCTGGGTGAAAATAAGCCGCAAACACTCGCACCAAAGATCCCTTGATGTCATTCACAACCAAAATTTTCCATGGCTAAAATAAGTCGCAAATATACTCGTATAAATATGCCGTTCCCGGCTTATTTTAGCCGCGGCTTACATTAGCCACGGTTTATTTTGTATCGCATAAACTGCGCTAATGCTATCATGCTGTAATGTTTAGTCTCTTTGGAGTAATAAAATATCGAAGGAAGGACATTATAGTTAAAAATGGAATATTTTGCCGATGCGAGGCGAATTTTAAAAATATTTAATAAATATCTAAAAGTTTGAAAAGTATAAAAGGTTTAAACAAATATGGACATTTCGGCCAAGATAATATTTATTTATTTTATTCATTTAATCATACTTACACGGTAGCTTATCAACCACAATCGTTTTACAAAGATAATCGTTTTACAAACATAATCGTTTTAAACAGAAAGGAAAATAAAAATATTATTTTTCATAAGGTTGTGTGTTCTTAAGTCAATATGGATAAAGAGAGTAAAGCCTAAGAACAACTAAATTCTATATCTAATTAAATTATGTAAATACATGCATATAAAAAAGGTTTTAATGCTGAATTTTGAGTTGCAGTTTGATACTATTAAAGTCTTAGTTACGGGTTCGGATCCTGTCTGGAGCTTCGAGTCCATGGTCGGATACAGTTTGATCTGCAAAAATTTCCTGAGACTTTAGGTATTAATATAAAAATTGAAATATTTAATTACTACTAAAATATTTATTATACAATACAATTGAACTACTAGTTGTCAATAGGAACTATAATGTATTATTGCCATTCCATGTCTTGGCATTTTGTTGTTACTTCCAAGGTTGTACCTGTTT